>MU161258.1:0-40601 GCA_015888305.1 Antheraea pernyi | reverse complement strand
CCCCTCCCCTCTCCCCCTCCCCCAAACTCAGGCTGGCAACGCACTTGCGACTCTCTTGTTGTTGCAAGTGGTGATCGCTTAACATCAGGTGACGCAACTGTTCATTTATCTTCACTTTGAGGTGAGGGTAGGTGGGTATCCGTCGTTCTCACTGACCGAACGAAATGCAACAAGGCAAGGACTGTTAGTTCACGTCGGTGTTTCTGTGGATTGCGTGGTAGTACCCCGGGCGAGCCGACCCATTCATGCTGAAACGAGTAATAGCTTCAGCGTGCCTCTACCACCTACAAAAGTGGTTACGTTGAGCATTGAATGTAAATTAATATTGCTCATAACATTACATCATTTCAATTATTATCTTAGGAGTTATCAGACTTTAAAATTACGCGCAACAAAAATGTTGTTTGCTTGTAACTTCTGTAACTTTAATAAATTGTAAGTATCAAAGTGATAAGTAATGAATCTAAACACTTATGACATCACATTATAGTCTTGCACCCATGCAAAGTAGGGAAGGGTCATTAACTCCGTATATTTTATATTCCAAATAAATCCCGGCAACCGAAAACAAAATTCGCAAATAAAATTACACCAAAATTTGCGTTTTAATTAACGTACATTATCGTACAATCTGCGTACGATAATATTGTGTTATCGTATAATATATATACATGATAATTATCGTACGTTTCCGAATCCTGTTTACGTCTGCTACCTTGACGATAAGAAACTAATGCATGGCATATATATAAACATACGAGGTGAACGTTTAAAGGGTGACACCATTCAATCGTGTGATAGTTCATGATCAGATTTAACATATAAAATAATAATATCAAAACAAATACTAATAAAAAACAAAGAGGACGTTACTAAAAGTCTGTTATTAAACCTTAAAAGTATGAGAACGATACTGTTAAACGTAAAAAAATCACTCATAGGCTCAATGAACAAAATTGAAGGGGCTCTTTTCAAGGTAAATCATTATGTAACTGCTTATTGTCGGAATGCCGCACGGTCGAACAAAGCGAAGAGGGATGCAGGCCGAGGTCCACGTCGCGGGTTGGAGTACGGCGGTTTGGCGAGAAGTCGGCCGATAAACGGCAAGATGTCGTATATCGGGGACACTTCTATGTCGAAGTTATTGTAAGACAAAGCTCTGCTCAAATTAATAGTCACAGTTTTTTTTTATGTCATAACTGGCAAACGAACTTGTGGATCACCTGATGTTAAGTGATCACCACCGTCCATAGACACTAACAACATCGGGGGAGTCGAAAGTGCGTTGCCAGCCTGTGTTTGGGGGAAAGAAAGTGAGGGGGGAGAGGAGAGCAGGGCGAGCTGACCCATTCGTGCTGAAACTAGTAATAGCTACAGCGTGGCTCTACCATCTTCGAGAAGTCGGCCTATAAAAGGCAAGATGTCGTAGATCGGGGACACTTCTATGTCGAAGTCATTGTAAGACGAGGCTCTGCTCAGATTTAATAGTCACAGTGCCCACTGAGTGTTAACTAGTTTCCCTGACTGACCGACTATACGTTTGTTTATTACAATCGATTGAGTCGTTTCGGAATTCATCGTGAACAAACAACATGACACTAGAATTTTATATATTTAAAAAGCTATGCTTTCAGTGGTTTTTCTTTACGTAGGCTTAATGTAAAACTCGAAACCACACTCAAAAGTAATCGACATCCGATAATGCTGCCACTGGAGCTAGCGTCACTTCAAAAGAAATCAAAACGATAAAAATAAATATAGCAATTTATAACTCCGACATTTCTTACATTTTGAAAGGGGCAAAGATTTTAGAGATTTTACGCCACAATGCTCTTACATTAGAAGCAAAAAGGAAATGTTGAGGCACTCTCTAACAGTACTTGCGACGGGACCTTGCACACAACATACACGCATTCTTATACACAGAAATGAAACAGAAAAGTTTTACTCCACTTTAGTTACATTAATATTATGAGAAACTAGCTGATAGCTGATTTAATTTAAATAAAGGGTGAATTTTAATCCAAAATAATAAGTATGAATCATTTATGAAAAATTTCGCTTCGAATGGTCATAGACATACGTTGATAAAACGGATATACGCTGTTCGCTAAGGTAACATTTGACGCTATTGGCCATGTGTTTAGGGTCATTGTCATACTGAAAGATCTAGGTTACAGGCTAATGATCGTCCGAGTAGGGAATGATGGTGTGCTCTAAGATATTTTTGTATTGCCCTTGATCCATTGTACCTTCAATCTTCCGAACGGGTCCAACTGCACATCCGAAAAAACACCCCCAAACTTTAATGTTACCACCAATTACAAAATGAGTCTTACACATGTAGGAGTTTATTTTCTGTTACTGGCCGCTTGGACGCCTAATTAGAAACATTTAAAAAAAGCATCCATAGCTTTTTTGAAATAACATTTCTTTCTTGTCCTTTTCTATTATTTTGGAGGCAATTCAAAATGTAGTCTGACTTTTATTTTGTTCAGAATGGGCAAAAATGAAAGTTATGACGCGTCAACTAGGCAAATAATTGTTAATTTACATATAGATCATAAGTGGGCGTACAGAAGAATAGCTGAGCATTTAAATTATTCTGTTAAGAAAGTTTTTAATGAAATTGATCATTATAAAACATATGGAACTGTTGAAAATGTTTTAAAAAAGGCTCGGCCAAGAAAAGCCTCTCCCAGAGAAGACACACTAATCGTTCGTGTTGCTAAAAAGACCCAATTAAAGGCTCCGACCAGATTAAAAATGATGTTTTTTTGCCTGATGACCTGAGAAACATCTCGTCAAGACTGATACGCCGAAGATTAGTGGAAGCTAAATTGTTTGGGAGAATCTCTCGGAAGGTACCGCTTCTTACCAAGCAACATCGAGAAAAGCGATTATTATCGCTAAAAATATTATAATTGGACGGTATGAGAATGGAAATATGTATTATTTTCAGATGAAACGAAAATAAATATGGTTAATTCCGATGGAAAGCGCTATGTTAGACATCCTGTAAACAGTGCTTTTAATTATAAATACACAAGGAGTATAGTAAGCACGGCGGTGGTAACATTAAAGTTTGGGGGTGTTTTTTCGGATGTGCAGTTGGACCCGTTCGGAAGATTGAAGGTACAATGGATCAAGGGCAATACAAAAATATCTTAGAGCACACCATCATTCCCTACTCGGACGATCATTAGCCTGTAACCTAGATCTTTCAGTATGACAATGACCCTAAACACATGGCCAATAGCGTCAAATGTTACCTTAGCGAACAGCGTATATCCGTTTTATCAACGTATGTCTATGACCATTCGAAGCGAAATTTTTCATAAATGATTCATACTTATTATTTTGGATTAAAATTCACCCTTTATTTAAATTAAATCAGCTATCAGCTAGTTTCTCATAATATTAATGTAACTAAAGTGGAGTAAAACTTTTCTGTTTCATTTCTGTGTATAAGAATGCGTGTATGTTGTGTGCAAGGTCCCGTCGCAAGTACTGTTAGAGAGTGCCTCAACATTTCCTTTTTGCTTCTAATGTAAGAGCATTGTGGCGTAAAATCTCTAAAATCTTTGCCCCTTTCAAAATGTAAGAAATGTCGGAGTTATAAATTGCTATATTTATTTTTATCGTTTTGATTTCTTTTGAAGTGATGCTAGCTCCAGTCGCAGCATTATCGGATGTCGATTACTTTTGAGTACAGTTCTATCTTAAACATTACAACATTAGGTAGTGACAAAGGGAATAAATCTACAAGGGAATTATAATTATAGGGTATTGTCGGTAGTAGTAAAGATTCATGTATATCTCATTTCTTTGGATTAGTGATTTGTTTTTCATTTTTTACTTTTGATGTACGAATAAATGTATTTTGGAGTTTTTGACGGGATCGTAGTCTTTCCTGTAGCGGCTTTTATATTATATTCAAAGTCTTGTGTTATTTGATTCTATATTTTGTGATATTGGTTGCATTCTACGTGATATATGTCGGTTATTGTGGACCAGCGAAGTGGATGAAAATAATACCACGGACCATGAATTCTGAGAAGCCAGAAACAATCCCAGGAAAATTTATTATCTGTAATACAAAAAAAAGGATATAAGGTATCCCATTCAGAAAAAAAGAATGTTATTGAGAGATAGATATGTGAATCTACATTAACAAGAGCGCAAAGCTGCTGGGAAAAACTAGTATACAGCATGACTGGTTAAATAGTTGCAATACTCTCATAGATTTTTCATTACTATCTTCTCGTTCTTAAAAAAGTACGTGTTTAATAATTGACCTAATTATCTCGAGAAACGTAAAACTGATATATGCTCTACATCAGTTTACGCAAAAACGAACTCGTGTAATAAATTAGTCACGCCCTGTCGCGTACTCCGGGCCGCGTCCCGCTTCCCTTTTTTCGAACATATGGTGTTCCCACGATAAGAAATTACATAATGATTAACCTTGAAAAGCGCTTCTTGATTTTTTTTTCATAAATTAAAGTGTTTCTTTTACTTGCATCTAAATCATGACATCACTAGACTTTGCGACTTTATGTTATAATACCCATACTATGTAGGTATAACGTTAAGACTGCAAACGTCTATAGTTCTTAATCAATACATATAATAAAAGAGTAACGAGATGAAATCTGTACATTAAATATTTTAAAGGAACAATACTCTGGTAGAGGTTAGAATAAATGACAGAACACATTTCCATAGTTTAAAAAAATGTTGTCTATCTGTCTGTCGTTTCCTAGCAAGGCCTTAACAGCTTCACCGGACTACTAAGGCGAGCGCTTAAGGCACTCAGCCGATTTTATTTTGACTACTAGCTCAAGGGTGCGCGGCACACCTCGGCTTGGGCTGTTGCCTGATGCATGCAATTCGCGACCTATCTGAGCTAACCTAAGCTTCCTATTCATATATATCTCAATAACTCTTATGTGTATATTGTATCGGAAATCGGATTTTGTGTCACTGTATCGCGCGAGCAGCGTACTCAACTCCACGTCGAGGGATCAGACCTATGAGAAGGACTACATTATACCGTGTTTCTTATATAGCATTACCTATTACTTGCTCTGGTTTGAGCGTTCTACGTGGGTATGTTCGTATGTGTGTTAGTACGTTTGTCTGGGCGCCTGCGTATTACCAAGTCTTGATAAAAGGCGACATGACCAGCGTGGTGTATTGTTCGCCTGTATCGTTTATATAAATATTTTATATTTTTTAAAACTTTCACTTCTAACGCGCGCGAACTGCAGACACGCTCTTATTTATATTTATTTCTATGATAGATAGATAACAAAAAATAACACACGCACCCATCTGAATTTCGACGGCAGTATCTATAAGAATCTAAAGCGTCTGTACTTTTTCAATTTTTAGTAAAAAAAATTGTAGCAGGTGTCTAGAAATAAGTAATAAAATACATTTCAATCATATATAGAAATTTCTGTTTGTCGGTTTGTATGAACACGTATCACTGCTAAAGTCCTGGGTTTATAATCAAACCACACCAAGTATATCGTAAAGTATATCTTCGAGAACAACTTAGTCTTTGTTTCATTAAAATCGGTTCAATCTATCAATAGTTATTGTAATTTAAATGACGACGCGGCGTAACTACGAGAGAACAGTAGACAAATAAATGGACTTAATTAATACACTTAGATGACTTTATTAATCACTGTTTTTACATAAGGTTCCACGGATGGAGTCGCGGGCACAGCTAGTCGTAAGTAAGGTTCGTTTGAAAATTGTCCGCAGCACAATTCAACACCACATATTCATACAAATCCGTTGTAATGTATTCGAAATTGCTATATTCTCCCAAACTACGTTGTTCAGCTTCCAATAGACACAGTTTCAAAGCCCGCACGTTCGATCAAACTTATATCAATTTATGCGCTCATTTATGCGAACGGCAAAGTTGGGTGACCGGAGCCTTGTACAGGGATTCCTCGTGACTGACAATTAATTTTTCGATGTAAGTGGATATATTTGTTTTTATGAATCGCATGTACTTTTTGCTCCAGTTAACAATACATATACACAAATAATAACTGTAAAAAGAAAGGGTTGTCCGTAAAGTCGGTTTACACACGATATTTCTACGTGATAACGTCATAAGGAACCATGCGTCACAAGCAGTGGTAGAGCCACGCTGAAGCTATTACTGGTTTCAGCATGAATGGGTCGGCTCGCCCGCGGTACTACCACCCGACCCACAGAAACACCGACGTGAAGTAACACTACTCGCATTGTTGCGTTTCGTTCGGTCAGTGAGAGCGCCGAAGACACCCCTACTCTCGCCATCCCTCCTTCCCCGTCCCTCCGAAAACAGGCTAGCGACACACTTGCGACGCCCCTGGTGTATTGCTAGTATTTATGGACCCTGTTCGTTAGCCTCCCATGATATAAAAAAAGCCGAATGCTAAGGCCGTTCGCGCCACTCTGTCGTTTGCTCCGTGCTCTCACTTACACGCTCGGCTTAGGCGGAACGTGACAATGTATCGGGATTTTTCTTGCGTGCAGCCGGCGTAAGTATGATACAATGTGTATTCAGGTATCGCTCGGTTGATTGTCATTGTCATATGTTGTGAATTGGTCAAGTGAATACAACCTAAATTAAATAAAGTATAAGTGTATATTTTATCCATATACCTTCCGAACCTTAATGTACAACATAAGATATCTTACTGAATCTGAAAATTACACATAACACAATGACAGTGGAAAATGCTTCGGCAATTTTCATGGAACAATAAAAAAACATTGCGTGTATCAGTGTCTACACGCGGCAGAAGTGTACCTTCTTTGGCTTATATTATACGAGTATGTGTTAAATTCAATAATTTTATAACTAAAAAGCTGTGGGTACATATGCGCTTCGATAGCGCCTTGTTAAAAATTAGCTAGCTATCTTATTTTTGCCGGCTGCCTCGTCAGTTCGCCCGTATCTAACTAACATATAATTATTTCTTTTTCACCACAGATATTCAGAATATGCCATCTTACTTCCACATTTTATCGAACACAGTGTGGCGTTACAATATTACTTTACGTATGTGTGCGTTATCGTGCCATTTGTTTTGTCAACATATCATTCAAGTAACGTATCTAAAGATTTCATTGATTAAATTATATATAAATGAGAATGCTCGTATACTATCTTCGATCTACAATAGCATCAAACTATATATTATACGACAGGCATTTATACATACTTACACATACACACAAAAACATACGTACCTTACGTTTAACGCGTAATCCGAATAGTCCGGTGAAGATGTGCTGTGTCGAAAAAGAGAGTATTTTGGTAACGTAACGTAACGTTACGTAACGTTGTATTATTCTCAGCATGTATTACACAAAATGGGTTTATAAGTTTGAACAAAAATATGTAAGTCTGGAAAAGAAAAAAAAGAAAGAAACTTACCTCAGGTTTGTAATTTCATTTCTTTAAAAACACACAGACGTGAAGTACGTATTCATGTCTTGAAATATTCAATGTACTCGACAAAAATCGTTTCAAAGCAATCACAATGAAAGAACTCTAGCTACCTGAGTTAACATTTATAATAAAGGTCACACTACAGTGGGGCGCGGATCGCGTCGAAACACTTTCGGTTACAAGCGATCATTATCTTTAGTAAAATTAGAGACTTTATGCCATCGTTTGAATTAATTCTAAACTTATCTGGTTATGGGATAAGGTAACTTATAAGCTGTACACTTAAGTCATGGTGAATAGTTTTCATAGATTTATCCACGTTCAAATTTTAGGGACACTCAAATCATTATATAAATAATTTCGTAAATAAACCGGCATAATTTAAATACTAGAAACTGTGACAAAAGTGTTAGGTTTTACAACAAATTACTGATTTGCCGGATTGTGAATTTAAGCGCCACGTCAAGACGCGTGGATATGTCTTTAGAAAGGTTATCTCTGAAACGACTGTTTCCATTCTAAAAACTCCATCAATTTAAATTTGCCTTTTATTATTAGTCAGTTTTATATTGAAATAAGTTGGTTGATTGATTTCGTTTTCTTGAAAATGGTTTTGTAATTTCATAGAAGTTACAGTACCGGACTTTTGATATTATCATGATGGAAAGAAGGACGAGTAAGTAAGTTAAGTTCGGTTTCATATAGCGTTATCTTTGTATATCGTAATCACTGAGCTGTGCGATAGAGAGAACGTTTTACGAGTACGCTGCTCGCGCGATACAGTGACACAAAATCTTACATCACTGCGACAACATTACACATATCACCTCCACACACGTGCACGCATACACGCTTACACATGCAGGTGGAAGGGTTTTATTTTTTCCCCTTATCAAACTGAAATAGTTTAGAATATTATCCGATACGAAATATATATAAGGGTTGTTGAGGTATGTATGCTTGGTACACATATATGTTTCAACAACTCATATATGTATGAATAGTTAGCTTAGCTTAGGTTAGCTTACATAGGTCGCGAATTGCATGTATCAGGCAACAGCCAAAGCCGAGGTGTGCCTTGCACCCTTGAGCTAGTTGTCTAAATAAAATCGCCCGAGTACCTTAAGCGCTCGCCTTAGTAGTCTGGTGAAGCTGTTAAGACCTTGCTTGGTCAATAGCGTAGTCAGTTCTTAACTAGACCTCTTACTTTTCACTCCGACGTGTCAAATAAAATACCGGGTACGGAAGTTATTTTATCTGGAATAATTATAAACTATCTTTTATTTTTGAATTGTAATTTTGTCCAGACTATCTATTTTACTCCTAATTTTTTTTACAATTTTATGTTGCTTCAAATATATCTTAGTCTTTATTTCCTATAGAAAAATGTAATAATATGCTGTATATATTATACTCTATAAAGTGTTATATCCGTCAGTATAAGGTATATCTAATTCGGTTCAGTCGCTGTCGTCAAGTTCAAGTCTTTACAAGTACTGGAAGAATATCTCAATTTTGTATCTACCGCCAGATTATCTACTGAAACTTTATTTGACGATGTATATTTTTTTATTATTTAATTACGTTTATACTCATTAGGGTTTATGTTTAAGTATTTGAGATAATTTGTGACAGCCGTTTCAGAGATTAATCCAAAGAAACAACAGACATTCTAATTATATTTGTATGTATACACATTAAATCGTTTTCAATAAACTGCCTCCAAAAAAGTGATTCTGTATTTTTGTTATATGATTGTAAATTTCTGTGTAGGCAATTTTCTCAGAAAGTACGTGATATATATTTATGATATTTTTACTGAAATTATCTATCTACTTATGGGAAAGTTTTAGTAAATAAAATATTTAGGTAACATTCTCATGTGTAAACTTATGAAAACATATGAAAATTGATTTTTGCAATGTGTTTTGTTACTGAAGTAGGTATGTTTAAATAAAAAATGTCTTTGTTTATTGTATTTACTAGACAATATACATATGGCAATACCTAAAGCAGGATGAAGATGGCGTAAAACAGGTCGTAGGGAAAAACTGGTTAACGGAAGCGAAAGTCACAGAAATAGCTGGATTAGTTTGGAGAAGGGCTTCACCCTCATATGAGGGATTCGTACTTATTTCAGATTCGCATAATTATTTTAAACTTTTTTATAGAGTATGAACTAAATATGAGGCATGAAATAAAAAACTTTTTTATTTTTATTTTATTTATTTATATCTATGGGTGATGTCATTTGTTCGCTTTACCGGTATAAATGATTCTATTTCTTTTTATGTTTATATACATTATATGAGTAATATTCCAATTAAATTTATATCTTCGTAAATTATGGATTTTATATAGGCAGTGCTGGGTTACATTATTATGGGCATGCATACGACTATATTAATTTTAAATTGTAGTGTAAGTGTGTCAGCGTATTTAAAATTGAATCGATGTGTGTTACAGGAAGTTTTTATCTGAAAATCAGCGTTGCAACACTTGCATTTGCAAACCTGTAGCTTATACTGAGTCATCATATAAAGATTACATAAATACATAAGAATACATAAATATAAACATTCGTTTCTATTGCATGCACAGAGAGAGGCATCATTTCCAGACGTCACAATTGTTCACATATTGATCCATCCTATAATAACCGTTAGATATTAAAACCCGCTTGACATAGTTCTTGAACTCACTATCCGGCAAATCGGTAATGTGTTTCGGAACTTTGTTAAAAAACTTTATACAACCCTTATCTCACTTAACGTATCTTATATATATATATATATAACTTGTAAATACGCGTTGTATGTGATGAATAAATATACCTTTCTTTCTAAATTCATAAAAATATTGGTTTACGAAATCCGCTAAACGCGTTATTGTGTCCTATACCTTATATTGCGAAACAAGCGTACACGGTGCGACATCGCACGTGACAGCCTTACGTTGAATCTGAAATATAAATAGCATTTCTGCTGATAGTGTCGTCGGGATGGTTTTTATTGAAATTTTGTGGTATCACGTATCGGTGAATCATTTAGGAATATAAAGAGCACCTTAGAGCGTGAACGGCTTTCGTATCTTATATGATTTTATGCTTATTCTATAAGTGTTTCATATTTTATAAATATTATTTGATATATAGACTTTTTGATAATTAGCTCTACCAGTGGCTCTGCTCGCAGTTCCCCTTGGGTAATTACGGTTGCTAAATAATGGAGAAACGTAACTTAATGAGGTAACTTGAAGAAATGAACGTAGTACGAGTATAAGTCATAATACAGATTATATATAGATATTACTAGATATTATTACAATCACTAATAATCTTTATATATAAATTTCTTCTGTACGTATGTATGTCACTGAACTCCTCCTAAACGGCTGGACCGATTTTGATGAAATTTAGTGTGCATGTTCCAGTGGATCCGAGGATGGTTTAGATTCACAATTGGTCCCAGTAGGTGGCGCTGCGGTTGCTTTTATAGTTTTTCTTTATTATGAAGGCAGGACAACGTCCGCCGGGCCGGCTAGTATCTTATATTTATAATTCTTCTGTCCGTGTGTATGTAACTAAACTCCTAAACGGCTGGACAGACTATAATGAAGTTTTTTGTGAGTGTTCAGGTGCATCGATCTGAAGATGCTCCGTGATGGAGCGAAACACGTTTAGACGTAGTAGTGTTCAATCAATTCCAGGTGGAAGTGCAAAGTAGCGTCCACTATAGTATTTAATGATGGATTTCCGCCTTCTTCAATCAAATTACTAATTTGTTGCTATTTCTAGTATTTAAGTCGAAGGCGCGAGTATCAGTTAGTGTATTAAAAATATATTTAGACACATAACCTTATTGACACGGTCTGTTGGTCGCGATGGTAATATTCCGTCATGCACTGATGAACATAGTTATGATAATATTTTAAATTAACCATCGATACAAGATTTTACTTTAAAAAGGTTTCATTTTGTTGCAACCTGTGCAAATAATTACACCCGGCTTGTAGCTGAATTTTCACCAATGTATATTTTGTCAACGCTAGTGATTTTTTTCATTTGCACTCAAAATAATTTGCTTTAAAAGTATGTTTAAAGATAAAAAAAATATTTTGTAGATGGTAGAGACGCGCTGAAGCTGGTTACTGGTTTCAGCATGAATGGGTCGGCTGGCCCGCGGTACTACCACGCAACCCACAGCAACACCGCCGTTAAGTAACAGTGCTTGCATTGTGCTCTCCTCTTCCCCCTCCCCCAAACACAGGCTGGCAACGCACTTGCGTGGACGGTGGTGATTACTTAACATCAGGTGACCCACGTATTCGTTTGCCTCTTATGATATAAAAAAGTAGTGATACCTTAATATAAAAGGAATACGTTTTAATTTAAAAAAAATACAACGAAAAAGAAACATCACGCAGTGTTCCCAGGCGATCACGCATTCAAGTACTGACTATGTCATACGTTGCTTAATAATCGGACGAGAACCGGTGTTTTCGACACTCTCTCTACCCGACTCAGTGTTTTTTCGTTCCACAAAAAAGTTGCCGATCAGAACTTCAAAGCCACCAAATAATAAATTACTTCTAAACAAATCACAACAGAGCTATTTTCATAATAACGAAGTTTCAGGTACCTATAAAGCCAAAGTTTCAGTCGGAATACCAATCGAAGTAGTCCTTTTAGAAAGAACTCTACCGTACCTACCCTACACTTCATAACCCTAGATTCGGGTATGAATAAAAAATCTCTCAAAGAGAAGAAATATGTAAATATTTGAAGAAGAGAAAGGTATAAATCTCCCGAATACGATTTCAACAGAACACGTCTAGGAAATATAAGAAGCGTCCAAAATCCGCTGATTAATTGCTTCGAATATACATCAATGGGGTGCGTTGAAAAATTATAAAGAATAACAGATATAAAAAGAAGCGAAGTGACTGGATGTTTCTTCGACAATAAATATTTAGAGTACGTGACTTGTGTGTGTGGTACAAGCGTTGAGATTTTATTTGTTTTACATTAGAAGTTTAGCTTTTGACCGCAATCTCACCAAAGTTAAATAATGATATAGTCTAAGTTGGTAAAATCGCTAAACTTTGCACGTCCCAAGCCAAGGCGTGTGTTCTTGGCTTGAAGACTACTAAAGTGTAGGATATAGATAATTTGACACTACTCGGCCATTTAGGAAAGAAAAATTTTATCATCTAAGTTCTGTTTTGTAAATGATCCCTACCGTCCATAGACACTTGCAACGCCAGGGGAGTCGGCGTTCTGACTTACCGAACGAAACGCAACTATGCAAGCACTGTTACTTCACGTCGGTGTTTCTGTGTGTCGGGTGGTAGTACCCCGGACGAGCCGACTCATTCATGCTGAAACCAGTGATAGCTTCAGCGTGACTCTACCACTATGTTTAATAGATTCTCTTACCAGATTTATTCCTTAGTTTTATGAAACCACCATGATCTTATACATTTTATATTTATAACACCATCATCATAACCCTTATCCCACTTTAGTAGGATCGGCACAACATGTTTTCTTTTTCCACTCTCTCCTGTCAAATGTCATTTCAGTATTCACACCTTTTACGCACATATCATTTTTCACGCAGTCCATCCATACCTTTTTCGGTCTTCCTCTACTCGTATATCCGTCCACAAACATACTCAACACTTTTCTAGTTACATGGTTTTCATCTCTCCTCATGACATGCCCATACCTGCTAACCTATTACTCCTCAACTTCTCTGTCACTGGTGCTATATTCAAACTTCCTCGGATATACTCATTCTTAATTTTATCCATTCTAGTCACACCACACATCCACCTTAACTTTATTTATAATACCAATACCGGTTTTAATGTTTATACCCTATTTCGGAAAACCGATTATATGTCAGCGTATTTAACATCTAATTTGTCATCAATTTCGATTTGCAATTCGAATTTTCCATAAAACTGATTTATCGGTAAAGGGTCTTATAGAAATCGGCAACGATATTATAGAAAATTAACGTATATTATAATTACAATCCCAATGGATTGGATGATTGGAAATAAGCTGATACCCGCAGCATCTTCTGCATTGTACTAACTACATTACTTGTACTAGTTCACGCCAATTAAAACTTTTAATAGGTAGACCTGAAATGAAGTTATCGTAGTAATTTTCTTTTATAAAAAGAATATATTGATATCTATTCAGTAGTTTGTATGTGCGCACGGACAACAACTATTACAATAAATATGTTATAATAAGCTTTCGCCTGTGACATGGGTCATACTTTTCTTCCGATACGTTCAGCTTATCTCGGGAGGGTCAGTGAGACAAATGACGTCATCAATAATGACGGATCGCCAGAAGATATAGTATCTAGGTTGCGGCCACTACATTCTACGTTGGATTGGTTGTACGAACACCCTTATAAATACCAAGATTAATATAGCCATATATTCTCCTATATACTTACTAACTTTTGATCGCGTGCGCTGAGGAACAGGTATGAGAGATATTGAAGAGTTACATTGGCTATCTATGTGTGCTTTACCGCATGTAAAGTGGAGAGTGTTCTGAGGAACTCTTTAATATGGTGCCCTCTCCACCGTTTCATACTCGCGTCTCCCGCCGCTAGATGGCTGCTCACCCGCACACCTTAAAAGTTAGAAAATGGTGACCACCGTGGGTTTCTCTCGAACCTACATTATGCGTACGCTAGCATTGTAGAATGGGTTACCAAAGCACGGTTTTTCCTCAAGGTGCTCTTCGAGAAGGGACCGAAACGCGATCTTCAAGTTCGGCAGCACAACAGTGATACCCTTGGTGTTGCAGTTGTCCATAGGCGACGGTAACCATTTACCATCAGGTGGGCCGTCTACCTGTTTGCTGCCTTTTGGCATAAAAAAGTATATTTATTGTGGATGATAGATATGTTTTGCCCTTTTCATAGATTTCCTTTTTTTGGCGTGAAAGCGTAACAAACAAACAGACCCACTCTCGCATTCTTACTAAGTTCTTAAATACAGAAAAATATATGGGTTACCGTTATCCAAAAAATGTTCTGTTCTCAAAGAACAGGTCAAATATATATATTAACTAAGGACGACAATGCGATCCTAAACAAGTTTATAATATTAATTAGGATTTCATTTTTTTTTTTTTTTATGAAAACTTCTTTAGGCGCGTTGAGCGATATTTTAGCAGGAGATAAATTTATAATATCGCGTCATAACATACTAGTAAGCGTGACCGGTCGTATTGCGGTTGGGCGGCTTGCGTCAGGCTAGCGACGCGTGGTATAGGGGCCGTGTACATGTGATATCGATATTTTGCAGCTCCTCATACGTTTGATTATATATCTAATAGACTATATAGATATATTTAATAGACTTTACAAAAATATATATAGGTATTGTTCCGGGTGCCAATAGATATGAAAACCATACTAATGGTTACAATTTCAATAAACAAATTTTTAATATTGTCATTCACACTATAATTAATTTAAAAATTCAAATGGGAACACAGTTATTTCATTGTTGGGGCATTTCACGCGAAGCGGACAATGAAAAACAGGTGAGGTTCTGAAATTCGTTCATATTCAGTTTATTTGGACTTCTAGTAGGTATGAATGTGAATGCATAATAATTTTTTTTCTATCACGTTTATTTGTCCAGTTATGGGCTTCTAAAGAACAGTCACACCTGAAATTCAGATTTTTTGGAGGTAGTTTTTCGAATTGAACAAATTTACAATAAAATACTAAACTCAGCGATTTATATAGCAGAAAATCGCTCTTTAAAAAAAAAAAACTTTTTGAATTTTCAAAGCCGAAAGTCAAATTTTCGAAACAAAATTTTAATAACATGGGCATTTTTCTTTTAATTACAACAAAACGTAGCTTAAAATACACTTAAAATATACTATAACTTTTAAAGTTGGCACAGTTCTTATGACTGTTTTGATTTTTTTTTATATCATAGGAGGCATACGAACCAGTAGGTCACCTGATGTACCGGACCAGAGAAGATGGGTCGGGGGCCCATCTTCCCATTGCACAGGTCCGGCGGACGGAGGAGGATTTAACGTTAGAAGTACCTGCTCATTCCATTAGTTTCAGCGCCAAGTCTTTCACAATCCAGGCTGTCCGACTATGGAATGCTCTACCGATTTCTATAAGATGGGCGCAGACGATGGGCATTTTTAGAAACTCTGTCAAAAAACACTATTTATCTATTTAAAATTCGCTTATGTGTATATATTTACCAATCTATATATATATATATTACAGTTACGCGTCACTATCTTAGGTGGTATTACCTAGTATTTATTCCTGTACACCCAGAATACCCCTGATTCTACTCCATTGAAAAATCCATCCAAAGGTTGCCTGGAAGAAATTGCTAATAGCAATAAGGCCGCCCATTGTACCGTTAATAAAACGTGAAATGTTTTTGAAATGTATATATATGTAATTGGGGTACAATAAAGTTTAAATAAATAAATAAATAAATAAAATCCGTTGAATAGTTTAAAAGATCTAACGGAACAGACAACGGTAGCCACTTCATTTTATCATATATATTATAATACGTGAAGCCTAAACTTTGTTTCCGTTTTTAACGGAATTGGGCGAACGATTGAACGTGAAATTTGGCATAGTTAAAGTTTATATGGAGGCGAAGTGCATAAAGCTATTTATTTTATATAAAATGCATTAGACGTACATTAAATTAATTAAAATATGCATTACTCACACTACTGTTTCAATTTTACACAACATATACACACATGTAAATAAAAAAGACATTTTGACATCTGTCAATAAAGGACTTCAAAAAAGGTTGCGAAAGAGGTTGCAATGCTCGACTGTATGTATTATTTTACTCTTACGTTCCAATTACCCTTTTTCATTCTACATTCAACAATGATATTAACCCTAATAAAATTAAAAGACGCCTACTAGTATAACATAATGACCCTTCTCTATACTTGTTAGTTTTTGACCACAATATCACTCTAAAGGGACTGGTACTCAAATGCAGCTGCCAGAATATATCCATAGGTTCTTTGGGACAGACTTCTAATGCATTTTATATAAAATAAATAGCTTTCTGCACTTCTCCTCCATATTAACTTTAACTATGCCAAATTTCACGATCATTCGATCGCCCAATTCCGTTAAAAAGGGATACAAAGTTTAGGCTTCACGTATTAATATATAGATATTTAACTATAATTCATTACTAGATGACGATGCAGTATAGCAATTTTTGTAAGTGGTAGAGCAACTTTGAAGCTAGGGTAGTACCACCCAACCCACAGAAAACCGACATGAAGTAACGGTGCTTGCATTGTTGCGTTTCGCTCGGTCAGTGAGACCGTCGGAGGACCTCCTACCCCCCGCCCCTCTCCCCATTCCCCCCATACACACGCTGGCAACGCACACATCAGGTGACCCGCCTGTTCGTTTGCCTCCTATGATATAAAAAGAAACCCTTCAACTAATCATCGTGAAAAATAGAATGTTTATTTATTCGATATACAGAGGATATTTCCACAATATCCAGTTTGTTTATAACATATCTATGTATTTCCAACAAAGTAGCAGTCGTTCAGTGAACAAAATTAAGCATTAATAAGAGGTATAACATGTCATATCACGTTTTAATATACACTTTTCGTTGTAGACGTAAGGCGTATGAACTGTAAATAGAATGTGGATAGAATTCTTTGGTGTTGTGGAAAAAATACACGTTTTCTCCAAAATATTATTGATAACACTAAAGTTTTATAGTTCATTCATCTATATTCATATTATAAAGAGGTAAACTTTGTGAGGTTGTAGAGAGTAATATCTGGATCTAATAAATCGATTTTGAAAATTATTTTACCAATAGACAGCTACGTTATTTGTGAGTGTCATAGGCTATATATTAGCCCGAAAAATGAAAAGACTTTTTTGTGTTAGTCTGATTTGCAAAATAAGTCGGAGAAAAAACGTTTGCGTCGCGCAATTAAGTGAACGCTCTGCATCGCGAACAAACACGCAAGCCGCGTCGCGAGGGAGAATATATGTTGTAACCCGCCTACTCACTGGATAACGGACGCTATACCATTTTTATTCAGCGCTGTAAAAACAGGAGTGCCTCCACCGCAGCAGAATTGATTCCAGGCTGCACCTCAGCCTAGTAGGTGTGTATGTTTTCTTTTTCCCAGCTCCATCGATTTTAGACCTTTGAATCCCGTGACTGAGCATGTATCCGTAATACCCAAGGGCCCTCGCAGACCGCTAAAAATACAGTCCACATCTCTCCTTATATTAAACCCGCAATCAATGGTGGTGAAGAACAAGTGATTTGACCACACTACCTACCGGTTCAAGCCACTATTCCTTCCATCTTTTGATAGACGTTGCCTTAACGATGAGAGATATATGATTAAGTTCTAGAGAAAAGTTGTAGAGCTTGATAATGCCTACAAAAAAGCCGCCGACAGCGCATATGTCTAACTTTTATATTGAAGCCACAAAAAGTAGCTTTTTTATATTAAAAAAATAATTTAAATCGTTAAGTGATATTTATTGCTCATATTATCATCAACAATTATGAATTCTTATCAATATGTAATGATATAATACGTGAGCCACAGCAACGCGTGGCCGGGTCAGCTGTATGTTATAAATGCGAAAGCATACTTCTTTATGATGGTAAACATGTTAAACCTTGAAGGCAGTAGCTCTCTATTGCAACCGCTTGAACATGCCAAAAGCAACTTAGCAAACTTAGAAAAAGCTCTATCACCGCGAATTGTGGTTTCATCGCGATATTTTCCTTCTACGTCTTCTCCTTAAAACTCATACTATCACCATGGCTATAGGTCATAAGATATTACGTTCTATTTCCCGATATAATCCGTTTCATTCACCTCAATTCGTCGAACAAAACGTCGGTAAAGGGGTGACCTGAAATTTCCAGGGTTTATGAAAAAAACATTCCATCTTTCAATAGCGAGGCCGTTTGATTTTTTTTACTTGCGGAAGGAAAGTTAATGGCCTGTTTGACTTTCGTTTTTAGGGTAATTCTTAATTAATGCCTTTCATTGGATTTTACATTGTATAATTTTTTTAAGCAACGTTTTTTTTTAATTAGAGTTATTGTATTTTTCGCTTCAATGATCAATTGTTTTATTTGTTCGCGGTAAGGGAGATTTGAAACAATTAATATTGTACTAGTAAAGAAATTCATGGATCTCGTTAAATTTACGTGACAGTAATTGGTAACCAGTTTCTAGTTAAGTACATCAACACTTCTGTAAGAGTTGTTCCTAATTAAACGCATTATTAGTACCAAAGTTCGTCCTAAATCAATTAAGCACGTTGGAGTGAAGAATGTTGTATACGTTTTCTTCTATAGATAAATTAAATAGGTAGCAAATTCGTAACTATGTTAAACAATTGTCTAATAATTTCAACATAAGAAGTTGAATTCTAACTACAGTGAACGTTTTTATGCAAAATTTTCTTTTATCAGTTCATTGAAGCGTTTCACGTTGAATAACTTTGTATCTTCATTTACATGATATATTTTTCCAAGAAACTTGCGTCCTATACTAAATTTCTTGTCTTATAAATTCGTCAACTTTTTTTTCTTTATATTATAGGTGGCAAACGAAGAGACGGGTTTTCTGATGGTAAGTGATCACCGCCGTTCAAAGACACTAGCAACACCAGGGGAGTCGCAATTGCGTTGCCAGCCTGTGTGTGGGGGATAGGGATGGGGGATCGAAGGAGGAAATGAGAAGGGGAGGGAGGCACGAAGTGGAGAGAGGGAAGTAGGCCTTCGGCGCTCTTATTAACCGAACGAAACGCAACAAAGCAAGCACTGTTACTTCACGTAACCAGTAACGGCTTCAGCATGGCTCTACCACCTTCAACTTTCCTATCTTTTTAGACTAATGATCGTCTAGTCGCTGAAATTCGTCAATAATACGGAGTGTAGATTTTCTTCGCTCATTAATCCAATATATAAAAATCTTGTGTCACGGTGTTAATGTTTGAGCTCCTCCGAAATGGCTAAACCGATTATTTTTTCTAATTTCAAATGTTTAAGCTTTAAAAGTTTATTTTATACCTCAAGGTGATTATGGTGTCCGTATCCAGATTTTTTTGACAGTTTTATTGTTTGTATTTTTTTTATTTGCCATCAAGAAATACCTACAATCCCAAATATTTACCTTCCTGACACCACCCACCCTCCCATTTTTTATTCGCGATTTTAGTATTTCTATATGAACAATATCCAAATCATTCAACGGTCATTCGTATTTAAAAAAAAACGAAATTACTGAATGACAGACCTTGCCGACCTTGACAGATCTGTTTCAATCTCTTTTTCAAGAGCCCCATGTCATAACCCTGGAGGAAAACCATTCCTGGTAGCCCATTCCACAACACTAGCATGCGCATAATGAAGGTTCTAGAGAATCCTACGGTTATCACTATATTGCTGGGGCTATATTTTTGGGTTGTGAGGATGAGCAACCCTCCAGCGGCGGGAGAGTCGAGTTTGGAAATGTAATAAGGCCATCATATCAAGAAGTTCTTCCGAATACTCTCCGTTGTACATACAGTGAAGCACACATAGAGCCATAATTACCCTATGAAATTCTAATGACTCGAAACCTCATGTTAATACTGAATCATCAACAAAAGAAATACCTCACTTTTGCACAGAGCCAAAAGGAGATAACTGGTAGGTTAGGTTAGCTCAAATGTGTGGATAGCACTACTAATAAGGACATGCTTGCACTTTATAGCACACAAGTCGTTACTTTGGGGTGAAGTATTGCTTTGACCTATTGAGGATACCAAATAAATGTAGATATTTAGCACATAAATACTAATAGATAGAAACAATGGCAAACGCGGACAGAGCTGAGCACATAGTAAATAACAAAATATACCAGAGATTCTATAGATTACTCAGTATAAATTTCTGATGTCACGTTTTTGTCTGATCCCATATCATTTCTATGTCAGTACCCACAATGGCTCGTTTTTGCCGAGTTGTGCATGTCAATACCCTATCCTTTGTGTGAACGTAATTTGTCTTTTATACGAAATCGGATTTCTATTTGAGCATATTTTACTTTATTTCATTGTATTGCTATTGTAATATCTCGATTTTATTTAAAATTAGCGATGCGTTTCAACTTTGCATGTGTGTAATCGTCCTTATCATGAGTGTCCCAGCGATTTAGAATCATACAATTTGACTCTTTTTTAACATTTACCAAGTATGTCATTCTTTTTGACAGGCTGAAAAGTTTGAATTTATTGTAAATAAAACATGTCATTGAAATGTCTTATTATTATAATATCCAAGTCAGTCTAGGAGCCTACTGTGGTGAACCCAACGTGATGCTGACACACCTACAGTCCAGACTCCTACAAACATTTGGACCTTTACAATTCATCATCCATTGTTTTTTCTGTTGCGCGTATTTTTATTTTTTATTTATTTAATTTAACAATATTAATATTTGTTAAGATATTTATCAAAATATATGTTATAAAGATCATGTCTATAATAACGCCATGGACAAGGACGTGAGGAATTGGATAAATGCAAGGTGGATGAAATAGCGAAAAGTGCCTGGTGTAGATTGTGACCCACGAATGCCCTTGAAACTGAAGGGGAAGGTGTATAGAACTATTATAAGACCAGTCATGCTGTATGCATCGGAGTGCAAGGCTACAAAAGAGACGGATTAAAGAAAATTGTTAAGGTAGATGTGTAGTGTGACTAGAATGGATAAGATTAAGAATGAGTATATCAGAGGAAGTTTGAAAATAGCACCAGTGACAGAGAAGTTGAGAAGTAATAGGTTAGCATAGTATGGGCATGTTATGAGGAGAGATGTAAATCATGTAACTAGAAAAGTTGTGAGTATGATGGTGGACGGATATAGAAGAGTAAAGGAAGGCTGAAAAAGGGTGTGGATGGATTGTGTGAAGGATGATATGTGTATAAAAGGTGTAAATACTGAGATGACATCTGACAGGGGTAATTGGAAAAGGAAGGTATATTATGCCGACCCTACTTAGGTGGGACAAAGGTAAGAAGATGATGATTAAACGCCCCGTGTAACTGGTATTGTTAATTGGGTAAGGATGTATACTATATTTCTTAAAATAATATCGCAAATAAGCAATTATTGTTTTAAAGCCATACCGAAAGAAAAAAAATGTATTGTTAATTGGGTAAGGATGTATACTATATTTCTTAAAATAATATCGCAAATAAGCAATTATTGTTTTAAAGCCATACCGAAAGAAAAAAAATGTAAAGAGTAAAAATGGTTACTGTGAATTATCCTTAAGAGATAGACATTTATGCTGTTGTGGAATATGGTGTAGGCGATTTTAAGATATATAATTCTGCAGTACTTTATTATGCGGTTTAACCAGCGTTTTCAATGTAAGTGACAGAAAATTCCTCACAAATTAATTACAATACGTTGACTTTTCTTTACTCTCTTTAAATATAATATGCAAGTGTTGTACATGTAACCTTCTAAAAACACTCTAAACAATAAAGACGTAACAAAATTATGTGAATCGTGAAAGACACGTACTTCGAAAGGTTTTATTTACGAAGACTTCAAATATAATTTAGAGACTGCAGCATCTAATTTTCTATTAAACGATTAACATAACTTATAATAAGAAAAAGAAATAGCTTTCAAATAAAAATCACCAGCAGATTCAAAAGTATAAAGTTTTGTTTTCTGGTTAATTCTCTATTACCGTTCGTCTTTAATGCAAATGATCTCCTCAACTTCTGGTCGCAATTTCATTTGCCATTGTCACAGTAAATAATATATATTAAAATACGAATCCTTAAATTTTTAACATTGATAGCACACACTGACATATAAGAACCCAAAATGCACAGCCCCAAAAAAAAGTAGCGCTCAAAACAGGCCGCAAAAACTCCTCAATATACATACGTGGTTATGCGTTAAAGTCATGATGTTGCAAATACAAACTTACCTGAATGATTTAAAGTTGTTTTTACAAGGACGCGAGCGACACGAAACTGAAATGACTGCATATTCGAAAATTATGAACTCATTTTTCTGTGCCGGCTGTAAGACGTTAAGTGTGCATCTTGGGTTTTCATAAATCAAAGATAGCACTAGATCGAAGTTCGAATTACCCTACCGACTTTTTCTTGAGGACTTCGTACTAAGAACTTTATTGATAATACTTATAATTTATAGCTACAATCTATAATACCTGGTAATAATTACCTCTTAGTTTTTTTCCATATATTAATTAGTTTTCATTATTATTCATAAATATTCCCGCTACACCCATGTCTGTCATACCATTAAATGTCATCAAGCCATCATAAACAACATTGTCTTTCATTGCTATGAATATACCCAAGTGTAAATGTCGGAACAATGTTTCGGAAGGTTTGACGTCACACGCTACGATTGGTGTTTCTGTTCAGGAGCTAACAAGAATAAATTAATATCATTTGGTTTAATTATTCAAAATATATTTTTAAAATGTGATTAAAAATTATACATTTTTTTATTGTATCACGGCAAAGTGACTGCACTGTGCCTGATGGTAAGCACAATACAATCCAAAAACAACGGCGACCACCGAGAGATACTCCCTCCTCCGGCGATCGTCGTGGTCATGCAGGCCTGCGTAAATGTCTCTTCACGTTACGCTTAAAGTACCCCATGTTATAGGAAGAAGGGACTATACTAGCTGGGAGATTGTTCCACAGCTTCACGGTACGGCAAAAATAAGATAGTAAATAAAAATAAAATATTTATAGTTTTGTTAGATTAAAATACCGAAAAATAATGAGAATTCATTATTTTATTATACTCTATTGTAGATGCTACAGTCTTTTATTTTAAGAATGGTCTTAATTTCTCTATGTACTTATATTTGTTACGTTGTCCTCTGTTACAGGTAACTTACATTTGGATCAAATCTTTATAAGTAAAAAGGCAAGTGTAGCTTTAAATACTTTTGCTTCGTTCAGTACATATGCTAACTATAATATAACTGACCTTTATAAAAAGACTATCTGTGCCTGACCGCTCCAACCGAGTTAATTTTTACTTTACTCTTTAGGATTGAATCGGAATCACGATTAGCTTTATGTATATAAATTACAGTACAGATTCACATCCTGCAACGAGCATGAGTTTTCGGTGAAGGAAAGCATTCTGATGATACCATATCAGGTATCATGTAGTCTTTCCAATATCCGTTTGGTCAGCTACCATCTTTAAGGTGAAAATGTCGTGAAGACATGACATAACATAGAGAAATGGATGCCTAAAGTTGGTTAGTTTTCCGTTACCAAAAATGACAATATAGCGAGCAAACCATCGTTTTTAAACTGAAAGGTAATGCCGTTGAAGCAGAAAGTATATATAGCCTACCAAAGCTAAAGCCTACAGAAAACTTGTAATGCTTACAGATGTACCTTTTTTTTTACCTGGGGAAATCCTACTGGATACACCACCCTCCCGGGGGAGAGAGTGGGTTATGTCCGACTCGCACGGACTAAAACCCCATGGGTGCCCGTAATCGCCATAATGGGGGACAAGGGATGACAGAGCACTCCGCATGTCACCCCGGCGGCCGGCCCAGAAAGAAGATCCTAGGCCTTCCGCTAAAGAGAGACAGCCTGGCACGCGTAGACTGTCTCCCAGACGGCCAAACCAGTGCAATGGAGAGACGGGCCCCCCGACCCATCCTCCCTTGGTACAGATGTACCTATTATATAGTAATCATAAACATACAATGGTACCTAATAGTGGTACAACAAAATAATCCTAAGGAGGGTTGATGTCAGCCAGGCGGCCGATTGTAAAAATTAAGCCAAATCATAGATCACATGACAAATATGTTGTACCGACCCTACTTAGGCGGGATAAGGGTAAGAAGAAGATGATGATCGTGATTTTTTTATTGTAGCAAGGCAAAGTGACTGCAATATGCCTGATGGTAAGCACAGTACAATCCAAAAACAACAGCGACCACCGAGTGGCACACTATCCATCGCCGGTCGCCGCCGTCATGCCGGCCTGCGAATAGCTGGATATGCACAGGCTGATCTCGAAACGCGACCCGCAGAAGCGAATCACTAAGTCAGGCTGTAAAACCCTACCACCCCGCAAACCTACACACCGTATGGGTATGGTAGTAGGGTTACTTCGAATAGCTAACCACAACCAACAAGTTGGAAATCTGTCGCCAAGAATCATATAGGTGTCTTTCAGCAGTTGGACTTCAGGCGTATGAGATTGTAGTGAACCACCGAAAAAAACATGAAGAATTAAAGAAAATGTTTAAATATATATATATCGTTCCTTTTTCCTCGTAAAAGTCTAAGCACCATCTGAACAAATGTTACTTTTAAACAGCAGATATGGCTTCTTATTCTTGGTAACTGAAATATTATTTCAGTTTAGTATTCCTTCTTCCATATTGTAAAGTTGGAACGGTATTATTATGAGTCTTCAAAGTAATCAACGTTCGGAAACTTCATAGACAGGGTCGAGTCGTATAATGTTTCAAAATTGTATTATTCCATTCACAATTCATCTAACGCAGTAGTATGAACTGAGCTGTACTCCCTTTGTCCAAGTTTTATTGCAAAACTATACACTCTTAACCGATTCTATTCACTGTTCTATAGATATATTAAATTTATACTGGACAAGACTTGCTATCGATCTAAATATATAGTAATCCAGTGTCACGGTGTTTGTCCACGATGAGCTCCGAAACTACTAAACCAGTCTTCATGAAAGTCGGCATTTATGTATACTTTGGTCCAACTTGATAGATATGATATGATGATAGATAGATGATGATAGATATAATTTATATATCGATCAATGGCCATAATATTCTTAAATTACAAATTAAACGATTGTAAATGTTGATTATTGTTATTAATTGTAATCCGTCCGTCCCGAACAGATGGCGCTTTAAATTAGTTTGTTGACAGAAAATTGTAGGACAAACTGTTATATATATCTCATAGATGGCGCCACTTTTTAATTTTGAATTTCTTTTACATAATAACTGAGCCACAGCAACGCGTGGCCGGGTCAGCTAGTCAATTATATAAACAACATGTATGTTGGGGGAAGTTATTACAAATTTTGTAATTTGAAAGGGAGAGAAAATGTTCTTAGCATTTGTTTGATTTTTTTGACTTGAGAGTGATAGGCGGACTTAGAAAAACCCTACAACCATGCTAAGGTTTTACAATAATGTTTCCTTATCCCATTCGGTCGCTAGGATCCGAACCTACGTTTATCGACGCGGTGTCCGAACGCTACCAACCAAATCATCATCCCTTAGTGATACACTTTTAGTTGTATTGTTCTTCGTGCTGTAGAGTAAGGAGCCCGGGACAATCATGGGACTTAGTAGAATTATTTCTTAAATTCATATTAGTGCCAATTGTCTACATTCCACTTAATTTTATTCAAAAATATGAGTGTATCAGTTTCCGAAAGTATGTAAAACCATCTTACGAGTGAAAGAAAAGTTGACATTACTTTTGGCGGGTACATTTTTGTTGTTGTTTTAAAATTAGTTTCAAAGTACAAAACAAAAAATTATGAATTTTAGGCTTATCATGACCAACATAGTTCACATTCATTACCCGCTCTGATCTGCGGGCTTTATCAAATTTGATAATGATATTTTTCTCCAATAAAGAAAGTAGTAGAGCCACGCTGAAGCTATTACTGGTTTCAGAATGAATAGGTCGGCTCGCCCGGGTACTACCACCCGACCCACAAAAAATCGACGTGAAGTAACAGTGCTGGCATTGTTGCATTTCGTTCCGTCAGTGAGAACGCCGGAGGACCACCTCCCCTCCCCCAAACACAGGCTGGCAACGCACTCGCGACTCTCCTGGTGTTGCTAGTGTTTATGGACTCTATGGACGCTGGTGATCACTTAACATCAGGTCACCCGCATGTTTGTTTGCCTCCTATGATATAAAAAAACAACTATAACGACTCTTATGAAGTAAAGATCTTAAAGATTATATCATGTATGTAATGTTAGACATAAAAAAACAGCTAAATTTTCGTACTATCTAACGCTGACTGATTGTAAAACTCGAATAAGTTTGAATTCAGGTCGCATTCTACTCAAAACAAAAGCTAGAAATAGTCACAGAGTATTGCGTATCATATTTTATTGTCATTTTATGATCGTAAAATATCCGCCATGCAAACCGTTACGATTTGATATCTGCAGTCTCATTAAAGTATGCACTCGATTTAGTTCACCATATAAAATTACTGCTTCAGCTAAAGGAGGCACAAGTTGATGGACTATATTCGTCCAAGGTTTATAGCAATTTTATCTGAGATATTTTATGCATCTGAGAGCTGGACATATTCTCTAATATCGAAAAGATTTATGATCATAGCTCAAAGTCGAATCGGATGGTATTGATGAGGATTTTATTTCAAGAAGATCTCTTAAAGGAATAAATTGTTATATTTCCTTATAATGCCGTCACTCCATCTTTATTAAACCGCTTGTAGGTGGTAGAGCCACGCTGAAGCTATTAATGGTTTCAGCATGAATGGGTCGGCTCTCCCGGTATGGTACCACCCTCTCACAGAAACACTCACGTGAAGTAACAGTGCTCGCAATGTAACGTTTCGTTCGGTCAGTGAGAGCGCCGGAGGCCCTCCTCGCCCTCCCTCATTCCCCCTTCCCCCCAAAAAGGCTGGCAACGCACTTACGACTCTTCCGGTGTTGCTAGTGACGGCGGCGGTGATCACTTAACATCAGGTGACTCGCCGGTGCGTTTGTCTCCTATGACATTAAAAAAAACTTACATGATATTTTGACAAAACAAACGGCACATAACGCACACATACGTAAAGTAATATTGTAACGCCACACTATCTTAGATAAAATGTGGAAGTAAGGCGGCATATTCTCAATATCGGTGGTGAAAACGAAATAGTTTTATGTTGCTTAGATACGGGCGAATTGATGGGGCTAGATCACGTTTGCTAGCTAGCCAAGTTTTAACAAGGCGCTGTCGAAGACCCTATGACGTATCTACAGTTTTTTAGTTATAATATCATTGGTGCACTCGATTTTTTGTTGTCTTGTTATGGTTGTGCGTGCACCCTACGAGTTTTATTAGCAGTATGCGGTCTGCGATGTGTCGTGCCGTGGAGAAGTGGGGCAAGCGGTGTCTGTTATAGTTTTGATTAATACAGAGATGTTGAAAATTACATGACAAGATAACATTAAGAAAACAAGTTTTTTTTTTCTATATATAGGTATGAAAATGTAATTAATAAAATAATAATTTATTGCACTTTTTAGTTTGTGTACTAGCAAGCTTAATGCCACAGGGAATCGCTCAGCTAATTATCGGTACTAATCAAAAACATAAGTTGTTGTAGGTAGTGTAAAGTACACCGAATTGACGGCAGCGGTTAACTGTGATCTTTCCCTGCCGATCTTGGTACAAGCCATGATCGGTAGTGAGGGATCATGGTGCGCTGTCTTGTGCTTTTGTGAGGAAGTTCTTCGGCAGAAGGAGGAGGCCGAAAGACTGAGGGAGATAGACCCTGGAGCTCCTATGGCGCGCCGCAGGAGAGCAGGTCGTCGAGCGAGGAGAGGTGGACACTTGTCCCACCCGATGCCTCCATAACATGCCTTCAGGTGAAGGACGCGAAAGAAAGGCCCGAGACGTAAAAGCACGGTCTCAGCCGCCGCTTCAACACAGAAGCATGGGGAGAGATATCTCTCTTCCCGAGAGGTGGGTCCCCGTTTTACCATCTTGCGGGTGACCTAAGCGCGTGGCCAGGGTTGTGGCATATGCTAGTCGTGAAACCGCTCCCTGGTCCACATTCGCGCTGAGCGGCAGTGGGTAGGAGTCCCACATAACCCTCACACTGTCCCCCGGCAGTGCGAGGCGTATCCCATATAGGATTTTCCCCTTATAAAAAAAGGTAGTGTAAAGTACAGATATAAGAGAAGCAAAATAAAAATTAATAAAACCAAAAAACAGGGTGTGCCGTAAAGACACACGATATAAGCGAAAGTTGTGTATTACAGGGAATCGTTTTAATTTTTTTTAAATAACACATTGTCAACATCACGCTATATTTCCAGGCGGTCAACCAAGTACTGACTGTCCAGCGCCCGATGTGGCTTAACTTTAGTGATCGGACGAAAACCGGTGTTTACAACACTCTACCCGATACAGTGTTTACTCCCACCACTTTTTGTCACACATCAGATTATTATAAATAAAAAATAACTAAATTGACAATGTAATTGAACTAAAAATACGTAAATAATGTACCGAAGTGATAAAATTAATACGCCTTTAACATACATAAATGTTTTAGAAAATTTCGTAATGAGGAAGAGGGAGAGATAAGTCAATCTCAATCCGACACGATACATAACAATTACGATCAGGAGCAGTCTTGTTATTGAAAAAGAAAAAAAAAGTCGAGGCAGTCATAAGAACTGCCGATAGAAGTGAAAACTCAAAACATTGGAATAACTACGTCCTCTATTGAATTTTTAAATAATAGTCTGAATTATTTAAATTTCATATTTTGTAAATTGAAATCGTTAATATTAATCTTGTTTTCACATTTATTATTATTTTTATATTACACATAATTATAATTTTATTAATAAATCAAATACGATGAGCTGCTCAAACTCCATATAAAATATCATTATTACATGTACCCAGGCACGGTCACGCTTTACTAGCATGTCTCTGACGCGAAACCAAAAGTTTATCTCCTGCTAAATGCCACCCAACGCGCCTAAACAATTTTCACTTCAAAAATGATTAGACTTCGCGACAGTCCCAATAATATAATGAGAACAATGGTAGAGATGTACGATAGTCCTTTCATGAAGCACTGGATATCTGTTATAATATAATAGTGCGATGTTCATCTTTTCATCCTATTTCATATTCATTTGTATAAAAACACATATTAATACAGTTACTTAATTTTAATTTTATTTTTAAATTTACTAGCAATTTATGTATTAGTATATAATTTGTTTTTGTTTCGTGGACTCTTGTTGTCTTATAAATAAATAAATAATAATATAAAAAATATTATGGTTAACGTGGTTAAATAATTTCTATACACCATCATTGTTCCACGGTCCATATTTGACGGCAATTAGGGCGCTTTCAATTGAATCGGTTGGTATCGGAGTGATGCCGCGCGACCGCAGGGCGGTTAACGCACTGCACACGGCCGGTTATGTTATTCATACAAAATGTGTCGAACCGAGAACGGGCGAGAGCAGTCCGGTGCACGTCCGTTGGCAGGACGGCAACACCGCGAATGTGCCACTTTTTTGATTTACTAGTGAGGGCCCTCTTACTACATCGAGTTTTGCATGTTATAAAATAAATATCTTTGCCTACTTTCTAACTAAGGATGAGACAAAATAGAAAAAATAATAAATGAAATGCATGTCCGGCCTGCTGTATGAAACTTAAAATATGATGATTATTTTACTCTTATACAGAATAAAAATCTTGGGAATATATATGTTAAAAAATTAATACAAATTTTAAAAATAAAAGTACGAATGAAAATAATTATCCAGGTAATTATTTATTTCTGTAATCAATATTTTTTTAATAAGAGCAGTACCAACTTAACCCATCCTCGTCTGAATCCATGGCTCGACCTTGGATGCAAGTATTGGAAGGACATCACTAAAATACAGTCGGACTGCAACCGCATCGCACTCCGAATTAAAGGTCGTACTGTTGTCGTCCGGCTGCAGTACGACACCCGCTCATAAATCGGTGTATCCACCATACGGCAGCAGTCAGACACAAATCGTCTAAACTGAAAGCGCCCTTAGTTTGCTTAACATAACGATTACAAAAATAATATAATCTGTTCTAGTATTTTTTTTTATATATCTATGATTACAGTTGGAAAATACTTCAGAGCACCTGTTCGCGATATCGATTTATTACTCTTACACGCCCGTGAGGCACTTACACGGGACTGCGTTCTATTTTTATAGTAGGTTGAAATATTTTTTCAACAATTTGAAATTAATTTTTAGGGGAACTATTTTTAAAATGAAATAATTTGAATATCATAATCACTAGATTTAATTTAGGTTCATGTAACTAGAAAAGTTTTGAGTATGGTGGATGGATATAGGATTAGAGGAAGTCATAATAAGGTATGGATGAATTGTGTGAAAAGTGGTACGCGTGTAAAAGGTGTGAATACTGAGATGACATCTGATGGGCGAGAGTGGAGAAAGAAAACATGTTGTGCCGACACTGCTTAGGTGGGATAAGGGTAAGAAGATGAGGAACAATACAATATATATTAATCATTGAAATATTTAAGTTATGGTGGTAGAGCCACGCTGAAGTTATTACTGGTTTCAGCATGAATGGGTCGACTCGTCCGGGGTAGTACCACCCTCTCATAGAAAACCGACGTGAAGTAACAGTGTTTGCATTGTTGCGTTTCGTACGGTCAGTGAGAGCGCCGGAGGCCCACCTCCCCTCTCCTCTATCCTCTCCCTCTCCCTCCTCTAACCCTTCCCCCCAAGGGGTGGCAACGCACTTTCGACTCCCCTGGTGTTAGTGTCTATGGACGGTGATGATCAATTAACATCAGGTGACCCACCTGTTCGTTTGCAACCTACAACATAAAAAAAATGTTTTATTCACATGAGATTAATATGATATCTAAAAATAATAATCCTTGGCGAACAAACAGTCTATATTTGAATTTACCAAATAACCCAAAACAAATATTTGTAAGTCAGACCATAATCTAAACTTTTTATAGATTTCCTTTTGAAGGCGTGAAAGCGTAACAAACAAACAGACCCACTCTCGCATTCTTACTAAGCTCTTAAGTACAGAAAAATATATGGGTTACCGTTATCCAAAAAGTGTTCTGTTCTCAAAGAACAGGTCAAATGTATATATTACCAAGGACGATAATGCGAACCTAAACTAGTTAATAATATAGGATTTCATATTTAATTTTTTTAAAGTGAAAACTTCTTTAGGCGCTTCGAGCGTTATTTTAGCAAGAGATAAATTGATAATATCGCGTCATGACATACTAGTAAGCGTGACCGGCCGTATTGCGGTTGGGCGGCTTGCGTCAGGCTAGCGACGCGTGGTATAGGGGCCGTGTATATGTGATATTGATATTTTGCAGCTCCTCATACGTTTGATTGATTAATACACTTTACAAAAATATATATAATTATTGTTCCGGGTGTCAATAGATATGAAACAATTTCAATAAACCAATACCATATATTATCATTCACACTACAATTAATTTAAAAATTCAAATGGGAAAACAGTTATTTCATTGTTGGGGCATTTCACGCGAAGCGGACAATGAAAAAAGGTGAGGTTCTGAAATTCGTTCATATTCAGTTTATTTGGACTTCTAGTAGGTATGAATGTGAATGCATAATATATTTTTTTCTATCACGTTTATTTGTCAAATTATGGGCTTCTAAAGAACACACCTGAAATTCAGATTTTTTGGAAATAGTTTTTTGAATTGAACAAATTTACAATAAAATACTAAACTCAGCGATTTATATAGCATAACTAGCTGTAGCCGCAGCTCCGCACGCGTTTTTTAAAATCGTATTAAAGAATTATAGAATTGTGAGACTATGTACATTTACAGAAACGCTCTTTAAATACAATTGTAAGTACGACGCGCACGCCACTAAAAGTAACATGTAACGTGTACATTAGATATATAAATACAAAGAGCGTGCCAAATGAGGTTTGTCATCAGCATAATATTTGGAACCATAACCAACCATATAACTACCTCAGTGCTCACTTACACTGTATAAGGAACTATTGAAACAATAACTAAAAATATTATTATAAAGATTTATATTTACATTACATTTAATATACATTGCCATTATTATAATTAAGATTTAGTGACTATACAAAAAATAAACGCTTGTCTGTTCCGCAACAAATTGTATTATGGAACTCTTTACGTAATACTCTTATTAGGAAGACCTCTATATCATTAATGTTATTAATAATTATAATGTCGAATTGTAAACAATAAGCCGATAATTATTTCTGTCATTAAAAATAAAGAATAAGTTGAAATCTTGCTAAATTTCATGCAGACAAAGTCGCGGGTAACAGCTAGCCTAAAATAGAATAACCACAATTACTTTTTATTAGGTTCGTTATCTACCATTGAAAGTCCCGTGAAAATCGATGTAACCGTTTTGGTGATAGCACAGCGGGCGAAGCCACGGTTAACAGCTAGTATAAACTAAAATTGCTTAAATTACTTTTTATAAGATCAGCTATCTGCCAGTGAAAGTGATCTGAAGATCGATCGAATCGTTTTGAAGATAGCATGGCAGACGAAGCCGCGGTTAACAGATAGTCTAATTTAAAGTAGCCTAAGTAACGCGCTGTAATTTTCTCTATCTGCCAGTGAAATTCCCGACAAAATCGGTTCAGCCGTTTCGAAGATTACCCGGATCAAACAGACAGACAGACAGACCGACAAAAATTTTAAAAATTGCATTTTTGTTATCAGAAGCGTGTATACTTTCATACCCAATCAGTGAAAAAATTTATTTTGATATTACATACACACACTTCATTTTTATTATATGTATGTATATAGAAGAAGATAGATAGAATAGATGAACTATGCAAACAGTCAGTGTTATCGAATGCAACTGTTACGCCATGCGCCTCCGGAATACGTGCGTTTGCTGCGAATAATTGAATGCTGTAAGCAGCGGCGCGTTTTTTTTTTTTTGAACTGACTATGCTATTGACCTGTTAAGGTCTTTACAGCTTCACCGGACTACGAAGCAGCGGCGCGGCTCTCGGCGCGCTTTATATACCTGCGCAGACGTGTACAACCTACATCACCAGCCTAAGCTGAACCCAATTTCATATGATTGATCATATAGATCTGAGGTCAACTGACATTGGTTATTTTAATTTTCCGAAACTGATCATTTTTACCTTATATTTATTATTATTATGTAATCATAATTTTATATAGACCATTATTGTTATAATGAAATTTAGTAAAGTTGCAGTCAATGCTACTGAAAAGAGAAAGAACAATAGATAGATAGTTTAACAAATGTTCGACGTGATTCTTTAAATTGGCATAACTTTTTTATTTACGAACCGATTGACATGAAACAAACACTAAATGTTAAGTGAACCTTACCACGATATATCAGTGAAAACCACATCTAAATCGGATAAGGCGTTTCTGAGATTAGCGTGCACAAACGCACAGACAAACAGATAAACAGACAAACAGACAAAAATTCTAAAAATCATTGTTTTGGGTTCTATATTGCATTTATAAAGACCCCTAATAATAGTTTTTCTCATATATACTTAATGTACAGACAGCGGTCAGTTACATTTTTATTATATGTAATGTATAGATAATCGCTCTTTTTGAAAATACAATAAAATAAAAAAACACCTTTTTAAATTTTCAAAGCCGAAAGTAAATTTTTCCAAACAAAATTTTAATAACAGGGGCATTTTTTTCTTTTTTTATTACATCAAAACGTAGTTTAAAATACACATAAAATATACTATAACTTTTAAAGTTGGCACAGTCCTTAAGACTGTTTTGATTTTTTTTATATCATATAAGGCATACGAACCGGTAGGTCACCTGATGTACCGGACCAGAGAAGATGGGTCGGGGGCCCATCTTCCCATTGCCCAGGTCCGGCAGACGGAGGAGTATTGGCCGGTGTGTACACGGCTGTCTCCCAACAAGACGGGGCCCGGCGGCGGCGCTTTTGCTGCTAGGCCAACCGCTGGGGCGGCACGATGAAGTCTATAGAGATCTCGTGCCGCCCCAACTATAGCGGACGACATACACCGTGGAGTTTTAGTCCGTGCGAGTCGGATATAACCCACCCTCTTCCTAGAGTGGGTCGTGTATCCATAAGGGATTTCCCCACAATAAAAAAAAGGGTTACCTGATGTTAAGTGACCACCGCCGTCCATAGACATTAGCAACACCAGGGGAAAGTTCGTTGCCGGCTTGAAGTGCAAGTGTGTAATGTATGTTATAATATGGTTCGGGTAAGTACTCAAATGAACCGAAAACCCCATGCAAATAGTCTTTAAAACCCATCACAATGCGTCTAATTTCGTTTGTCATGTATTCAACTGTCCAAGAGATTAGCAGGTAGGTATGAAGTCGTCTACTGTTCGCTGTCGTTTTGAATAGCACTGTGCTTGCATTGGTAATAAAAAATACAAGGTATAAACAACGCTGACTGAGTATAGTGTGTCGCATCTGTGTTCCTATTATTCACTAACAGAACGAGTTTTACAAAGTTCATAACGGATTACCCCAAGTTTTAGGTTTCGGGTTGTTTCACTTCTGATTTAATTTACATAACTTTGAATGTATTTGTGTATATTACAATGATCTTTATTCATTACAATTTAATCATACGAATAGATTGTATGTGTCTAAGATTATGCGTGTCCGGATACTGCATCGTTGGACATCGTTTTGAATTTTCGGTGAAAGATGTTATCGTGATGAAATCATGGAGCTACGGCTTTTTATAAGTATATCTGGCTAGCTACAATCATTTAGTTGAAAATCTGTCCCAAAGAACCTATGGATATATTCTGGCAGCTACATTTGAGTGCCAGCCCCTTTAGAGTGAGATTGTGGTCAAAAACTAACAAGTATAGAGAAGGGTCATTATGTTATACTAGTGGGGGCCTTTTAATTTTATTAGGGTTAATATCATTGTTGAATGTAGAATGAAAAAGGGTAATTGGAACGTAAGAGTAAAATAATACATACAGTCGAGCATTGCAACCTCTTTCGCAACCTTTTTTGAAGTTCTTTATTGACGGATGTCAAATTGTCTTTTTTATTTACATGTGTGTATATGTTGTGTAAAATTGAAGCATTAGTGCCAAAATGGAATGGAAGAAGAACTTGTAATCCTATTAACTCCTCGACAATGGCATTCCTTGAAGTTATATCAAGAAACTTGTAATATCGATACTCACTTGACAATGGCAGTGATGGTCTACTAGAAGACTGGTTGCCAAAATGGAATGGAAGAAGAACTTGTAATCCTATTAACTCCTCGACAATGGCATTCCTTGAAGTTATATCAAGAAACTTGTAATATCGATACTCACTTGACAATGGCAGTGATGGTCTACTAGAAGACTGGTTGCCAAAATGGAATGGAAGAAGAACTTGTAATACTATTAACTACTCGACAATGGCATTCCTTGAAGTTATATCAAGAAACTTGTAATATCGATACTCACTTGACAATGGCAGTGATGGTCTACTAGAAGACTGGTTGCCAAAATGGAATGGAAGAAGAACTTGTAATACTATTAACTACTTGACAATGGCAGTAATAATCTAAAAGATTGGTTGCCAAAAATAAAGTAAAAAAAAAAAAAAAATTTCATTACTTTCTTATATAGTGTTAGTGAGCACTAAGTTTGGTATATAGTAGGTTGAAGTTTTTTTTTTATGTCATAGGTGGCAAACGAACAGATGGGTCACCTGATGTTAAGTGACCACCACCGTCCATGGACACTAACAACACCAGAGGAGTCGCAAGTGCGAGTTTTTGGCGGGATCTTGGTCTGTCATGTAGTGGATTTTATTTTTTATTCATAACCTTGTGTTACTTGACTCTATATTGTGTAAAATTGGTGGTGTTTTATGTAATATCGTTTGTTTATTGCAATATAGAGTCAAGTAACACAAGGTTATGAATAAAAAATAAAATCCACTACATGACAGACCAAGATCCCGCCAAAAACTCCCAACTAAAGTTTTATAGTTCATTCATCTATATTAATATTATAAAGAGGTAAAGTTTGTGAGGTTGTAGAGGGTAATATCTGGATCTACTGAATCGATTTTGAAAATTCTTTTACCAATAGACAGCTACGTTATTTGTGAGAGTCATAGGCTATAATATTAACCCGAAAAATGAAAAGACTTTTTTGTGGTAGTCGGATTTGCAAAGTAAGTCGGAGAAAAAACGGTCGAACTAAAACGTTTCTTACGAACGCTGCCTTAACTATGAGTGATATATGATTGAGTTCTAGAGAAAAGTTGTAGAACTTGATAATGATTACAAAACGTCGCCAATAGCATCGGTGTTATTACAAAAAAGTTAAATACGTATTGAATACATGCTTTCAAAAGGTTTCGAATTAAATGCACAGCGGTCGCTGAGTGTTCGCCATCTTGCTCTTTTTTCTCAATTTAGTTACGTTAGGTTAGACTTGCGAAAAAGGATAACGCGAACTTGTTTCGGGCGAGCGCGGTGCATTTAATACGAAACCTTTTTAAAGCAAGTACTTTTCTGTAACAACACCGTTAATATCTAACTTTTATATTGAAGTCACAAAAAGTAGTTTTTTTTAATTTAAAAAATAATTTAAATCGTTAAGTGACGTTTAATGATCATATCATCATCAACAATTATGAATTCTTATCAATATGTAGCGATATAATACCTGAGCCACAGCAACGCGTGGCCGGGTCAGCTTGTATGTTATAAATGCGAAAGCATATTTCTTTACGTGTTAAGCCTTAAAGGCAGTAGCTCTCAAATGTAACCTCCTTAGCCTGCCAAAAGCAGCTTAGCAAACTTAGATAAAGCTCTATCACCGCGAATTGTGATTTCATCACGATATTTTCCTTTTTTTTTAACGTTGTGATGCCCCTTATCGATACTTCACCCTCTCGGGGGAGAGGGTGAGTTATGTCCGACTCGCATGGACTAAAACCCCACGGTGTACGTCAACCGATATTTTACTTCTACGTCATCTCCTTAAAACTCATACTATCACCATGGTTATAGGTCATAAGATATTACGTTCTATTTCCCGATATAATCCGTTTCATTCCCCTCAATTCGTCGAACAAAACGTCGGTAAAGGGGTGACCTGAAATTTCCAGGGTTTATGAAAAAAACATTCCATTTTTCAATAGCGTGGCCGTTTGGTTTTTTTTACTTGTGGAAGGAAAGTTAATGGCCTGTTTGACTTTCGTTTTTAGGGTAATTCTTAATTAATGCCTTTCATTGGATTTTACATTGTATAATTTTTTCAAGCAACGTTTTTTTTTTCATTGGTTATTGTATTTTTCGCTTCAATGATCAATTGTTTTATTTGTTCGCGGTAAGGGAGATTTGAAACAATTAATATTGTACTAGTAAAGAAATGCATGGATCTCGTTAAATTTACGTGACAGTAATTGGTAACCAGTCTCTAGTTAAGTACATTAACACTTCTGTAAGAGTTGTTCCTAATTAAACAGATAATTTGTACCAAAGTTCGGCCTAAATCAATTGAGCACGTTGGAGTGGAGAATATTCAATTATTTTTTCTTCTATAGATAAATTAAATAGCTAGCAAATTCGTAAGTATGTTAAACAATTGTCTGATAATTTCAACATAAGAAGTTGAATTCTAACTACAGTGAACGTTTTTTATGCAAAATTTTCTTTTATCAGTTCATTGAAGCGTTTCACGTTGAATAACTTTGTATCTTCATTTACATGATATATTTTTCCAAGAAACTTGCGTCCTATACTAAATTTCTTGTCTTATAAATTCGTCAACTTTTTTTTCTTTATATTATAGGTGGCAAACGAAGAGACGGGTTTTCTGGTGGTAATTGATCACCGCCGTCCAAAGACACTAGCAACACCAGGGGAGTCGCAATTGCGTTGCCGGCCTGTGTTTGGGGGATAGGGATGGGGGATCGAAGGAGGAAATGAGAAGGGGAGGTAGGCTCGAAGTGGAGAGAGGGAAGTAGGCCTTCGGCGCTCTTATTAACCGAACGAAACGCAACAAAGCAAGCACTGTTACTTCACGTAACCAGTAACGGCTTCAGCATGGCTCTACCACCTTCAACTTTCCTATCTTTTTAGACTAATGATCGTCTAGTCGCTGAAATTCGTCAATAATACGGAGTGTAGATTTTCTTCGCTCATTAATCCAATATATAAAAATCTTGTGTCACGGTGTTAATGTTTGAGCTCCTCCGAAATGGCTAAACCGATTATTTTTTCTAATTTCAAATGTTTAAGCTTTAAAAGTTTATTTTATACCTCAAGGTGATTATGGTGTCCGTATCCAGATTTTTTTGACAGTTTTATTGTTTGTATTTTTTTTATTTGCCATCAAGAAATACCTACAATCCCAAATATTTACCTTCCTGACACCACCCACCCTCCCATTTTTTATTCGCGATTTTAGTATTTCTATATGAACAATATCCAAATTAACTTTGATTCCTTATTTATTAGACTAGGGACTCGCTTTTCATGTCGAAGCTTGTGGAAGAACAGTTAAATAGTACGAAAACGTAACTTGTTGGCAGACAGTTAACCTAAAACAACGTGTGTCGGATCTCGGAGAATTCAACAATACGTGTACGAGCAATGCTTCAAGGTAGCCCATTAGAAAATTACTTGGAAACAACGAACGTGGAAAGTGGGCTTTCAGATTACAAACATATGAAACGACCGGCGAGTACGTATAATTTACAACCATAGCTCTGCAACAGCTAATAATGTTCTAAATTCTATGCAAAATATAACAAAGTGGCTTTTATTCGCGGCTTGATTCGCGTGTATGTAAATCTAACTTATCCTTCGTGAGACGTTTTTTTAGTTAAAGGTACCGTACATCCATTTTTGTCCCAATAAGAATGTGTATTTAAGTTGTAAAGTGCAAGTATGTAATTAAGGCTTGCAAGCGTAACAGATAAACAAAAGAACTCATTCGCATTTATGCTATTAGTTAAAATTACTGAAGATATTTTATTTTTTTATTTAGGCTTTGGTCCCTGTGGAATATTCCACTATTCTGCCAGTGTAATGTAGATATTTATCAAATCCAAGGATAATAATAAATCAAGAAAAGATTTGAAGTTGATTTCAACCACCACCATATGTCTAAAACAGAACAATGTCACGTTTTTGTCTGATCCCATATCATTTCTATGTCAGAACCCACAATGGCTCGTTTTTGCCGAGTTGTGCATGTCAATACCCTATCCTTTGTGTAAACGTAATTTGTCTTTTATACGAAATCGGATTTCTATTTGATCATATTTTACTTAATTTCATTGTATTACTATTGTAATATCTCGATTTTATTTAAAATTAGCGATGCGTTTCCACTTCGCATGTGTGTAATCGTCCTTGTCATAAGTGTCCCAGCGATTTAGAATCATACAATTTGACCCTTTTTTAACATTTACCAAGTATGTAATTCTTTTTGGCAGGTTGGCTGTAACGTTTGCGTTTAATGTAAATAAAATATGTCATGGAAATGTCTTATTATTACAATACCCAAGTCAGTCTAGGAGCCTACTGTGGTGAACCCAACGTGATGCTGACACACCTACAGTCCAGACTCCTACAAACATTTGGACCTTTACAATTCATTATCCATTATTTTTTCTGTTACGGGTATTTTTAACAATATTAATATTTGTTAAGATATTTATCAAAATATATGTTATAAAGATCATGTCTATAATAACGCCATGGACAAGGACGTGAGGAATTGGATAAATGCAAGGTGGATGAAATAGCGAAAAGTGCCTGGTGTAGATTGTGACCCACGAATGCCCTTGAAACTGAAGGGCAAGGTGTATAGAACTATTATAAGACCAGTCATGCTGTATGCATCGGAGTGCAAGGCTACAAAAGAGACGGATTAAAGAAAATTGTTAAGGTAGATGTGTAGTGTGACTAGAATGGATAAGATTAAGAATGAGTATATCAGAGGAAGTTTGAAAATAGCACCAGTGACAGAGAAGTTGAGAAGTAATAGGTTAGCATAGTATGGGCATGTTATGAGGAGAGATGTAAATCATGTAACTAGAAAAGTTGTGAGTATGATGGTGGACGGATATAGAAGAGTAAAGGAAGGCTGAAAAAGGGTGTGGATGGATTGTGTGAAG
>MU161257.1:21050-40639 GCA_015888305.1 Antheraea pernyi | reverse complement strand
CCCCCCCCCCCTCCCCTCCTCCTCTTCTGATCCCTTTACGAAATTAATGGACTTATGGACTTTCCCTTTTCCATCATATGAACAGAGTTATTGCTAATTCGACGTATTCCCGTTAGGAGGTGATATTGACTATTTGTGATCATTTTAACCTCCAAATGCGTTATGCAAAAGTGAACCATTTTTTAATTTATCATCTATGATGATATAACTTTGTATAATAGTTGATATTGGATGTGCAGTATAGTCTGGCACCCTTGAGCTTGTTGCCATTGGTGAAGCCTCGTTAGGCCAGCACTCAGTCCGGTGAAGCTGTTAAGACCTTGCTAGGTCAATAGCGTAGTCAGTTATAATAAAAAAAAGGCCAACAGTGGTTAGTTAGTTCGAAAAAGTATGAAAAAGTGCAGTATTGCTTAGTGGTTGTGTCACTTTACTCTATACAACCTATTGGTTGTGGTTGTGTCTTTTTCAAGAAGATACACTATAATACAAAAGGTTTATCTGTTTATCTTACGATATACAGTATGTATCTTAGCGCCTGAACGAAGGCGAGCCTGTATCTCGGACGTTAATCTCTTCCTGTGACGTATTATAGCATGTTATAGATGTGAGTTACGTACACTTTAAAATAATTACATCATAATATATGGATATACTGCGATAAATAAAATATTTATCAACATAAATAATATACATATTAAATTTAGATGGGCCTAATTTGTTTTTATAATATAGACATTGCCACAAAGCAAACTTATAAACCAAAATTATTTTAGCTTATCCTACCAGTGCAGTTGTTTATTGGTTGTTGTTCCAGCGTAATTCCTTATGCGTTGGATGTTGCTATTGTGTTTCCATAAGGCGCTCAACTGAATAGTAGAATAAATGCATATGTCATTCATTCTTTTGTCCGACGACCGTTTTTCTATAGGCACGACAATTTATAAATACTTTAAATTAAAATAATAAAGTCTTTTATTTAGCCCCAGTGTATAACAATAATATAATAGTATAGTAAATATATAATATAGTTGTGGAAAATATACAGTTTTGGTTGTCTCGCCACCCCTATAAGTATAGTCGTTTATTGGTTGCGGTTATGTTTCGTCACCCCTACGAATATAGCTGATTTTTGGTTGTGGTTGTGTCTCGTCACCCCTAAGAGTGTAGTTGTTTATTGGTTGTGGTTATGTCTCGTCACCCCTACGAGTATAGTTGTTGGTTGGTTATTGGTTGAATGTGTGTGTCCGTGCAGCGGACTGGTCACGCAGGCGGCGGGTCCGGGCTCGGGGCCGGGGTCGCGGGCCGCGTCCCCGCTGGAGGGGGGTCGCGGGGCGGTGAGTGCGGGCGCGGAGGCGGGGGACACGCCGCACGAGCTGCGGCAGCGCCGGCTCGCGCACTCGCACCCCGCCTACTCGATCGACTTGCGCGCCGTCACACACCACCAGGTAGGTACTTCGACCCCCCGTACCCCCACACTAGAGTACTTGTCTTATACGATATCACCCGAGATGATAACACATTAATACTACCTACTGGCACAAATTCACACTAGATGGGGAGTTTTCTTTTTGGCGGGATCATAATCTAATGTTATATAGCTATATATTTAGGTAATATTGGTGGTGTTTACGCTTTGATATTATAACTAAGAACCTGTAGATACCTCATAAGCGTTTGTTAAAAATTGGCTGACTGTAACTTAAGTGTGCGTTACTATCGTGCCATTTGTTTTGTCAAAATATCATGTAGGTAACGTATCTATACTTTTTTACTTATACTATCATTGTGTTTATGTAATATAACTGGACGGGGAATAATACCATGGAACATGGATTCTATATTATCCAACAATACACCCTGGAAAATTCTAACAAGATGGCCGCCATCTTATTAGCTCGTTGAAATTATCGCAAGAAACTTGTAATATCCATTACCTACTCGATAATGGCAGTAATAATCTAAAAGATTAGTTTCCAAAAATAAAACTACAAAATATACTTTGTATTATAATAACCTCCTAGCCAATACTAATTAAGTATCATTAGGATTGGCTATCTAGTAAGCCAATAGTAAATATAGTACGGGTCAACAGTAGCTGGTCAATAGTAGGTCATTAGTACAAGTCTGGTCAATAGCGTGGATTAATAAATTTTGATGATATATATATTTCCAAAGAGTCTTATTTCAAATTTATGTTTTTGAGGTGAAAACTTCTTTAGGCGTGTTGAGCACTTTTCTTGGGTGAACAAAAATCATAGAACTCGTGTCATTGTCACCGAACGCTTTCCATGAGCTATATGTATACTATGTATGTATGTATATAGGATATACTTCTGTGCGTTATTAGTATACATTATATAATATTGTTGGAAATAAATGAAACGATGGCCTATATAAAGAGCGGCGCTCGCCGTGTTCAATCACCACCAGATTAGGACCCTCTCGGCAGCGGCTTATGCCTAGGTCCGATCTCTCGGTGTGGAGCCCTTGAGTATGCTGCTCGCGCGATACAGTCAATAATTGTTACTATTTCTAACAATATATATAATATTTCAATTTACAAATTATGAAATTTTAAAAAAATCACAGTATAATTAATTTAATAATTCAAAACGGAACAGTTTTTTTTTTATATATATCATAGGAGGCAAACGAACAGGTGGGTCATCTGATGTAAGCGATCACCGCCGTCCATAGACACTTGCAACAAACACCAAGTGAGTCGCAAGTGCGTTGCCTGCCTGTGTTTGGGAGAAAGGGTTAGGGGAGGGGATAGGGGATGGGAATGGAAGGTGGGTCTCCGGCGCTGTCACTGACCGAACGAATCGCAACAATGCAAGCACTGTTACTTCACGTCGGTTTTGTATGAGAGAGTGGCACCACCCCGACCGAGCCGACCCATTCATGTTGAAATCAGTAATAACTTCAGCGGGGCTCTACTACTGCAGTTATTCTGTTGTATTGAGTTAGCACTTATGTCGGTAAATCCTTATGACTGCCTAGAGTTTCTTTATTTTTTTTATTTATTGCATTTTCATTTACGTGTTCCTATTTTTCTTAGTTGGAGACATTAAAGAGTCAAATCGGAGCGGAGACATTCGAACGACTCGTACAATCCACCGACCAGGATACGCTTCAGCAGATCAGAGAGTACATACCGCTATGAAGATACATATACACTTTATAAAAAAAGTGTCTCGAATCATACTCTCCAGATTATGGTACATTGTTATAAAATTTCACTCGATAGTTTTAAAAATCAATATCCAATTAGTATTCTGATGAATTCTTTTAATTCTATGGCTTTTTTTAAAGCTTTTAATATATTTTTTTCGAGTATACGAGAAATTTATTTAATTCAAATATGGGAATATCGAAATAATCATTTACTATTTTTTTTTTAATTGTATCCTGATACTTGTATAATTGTATCCTGGTACCTGATAATTATGAAGGAATTGTTAGGTGTCGATGGAGGATTGATTGCATTCGCTGATGCATTAATATTTATCGATTCTGATAGAATTGTTTTAATTTTATCGCTTTTTTAAGCTTTCAATTATTATTATATTTCTCGAATCTAAGGGAACGTTATGTATTTAATATATGGTAATATCGAAACAATGATTTTATGTATTTTTTAAATGAAATCTAGATGTCTGATAATATTGAAGGAATTTTTGCTTTAAGGACCTTTTGCTGTTGTTTTAATACTTTCGATGTTTGATAATTCATGGTCCATGGAAATTGACCGCAATTAAGAAGCCTTTCTAGTGGCGATGTACAAATGTAAACGTAAAAATTGAATGAAAAGGTCGTACGTTAACATACTATGACATAAAAAAAATTACCAAGATTTATCATGCAGTGGATTTTAAGTTTATTTATTTCAATTAAAAGAGACTGGAGAATATGATTTGTGTTCCGGGGGTTATATATTACAAACGTATAATTATGTATTTCACAAATAATTGCCCTGCGTGGTATTCGAACCTACGACACTTGACAGGCAGCCGTTTTAACCATAATCTCAATGTTGCTTAAACATCTCCATAATGGTCGAAGAACAGCGTAATGGAGATATTTTTTTCTCGAACTGACTATTGACCTGGCAAGGTTTTCACAGCTTCACCGGACTACTAACGTAATGGAGACGTATTTGTCGCTTTTATTGTGAACTAGACCTTTGTTAAAACAATCGATTCAGAATATTTTGCTAGAATAAAATGAAAAATTGCAAAGTAGAGCAGAATAATAATTGAATTATGAGATTTAATTCCAACCACATATAATCATGTGTAATAATTCACTACCATTTTAAGGGTGAATTTATTCATTTTGGTTTTGCCACACACGTTTGAAATGTACTTTTAAGAAATATATATCATTGAAATGATATTAACTATACTATTGACTAAAATACTTGTACTATTGACCTACTATTGACTCGTATTATATTGACTTAGTAGATAGCCAATCCTATCAATACTCAATTACTATTGGCTAGGAGGTTACTACAAAGTACTTTGTTTTGGCAACCGATCTTCTAGTAGACTATTACTGCCATTGTCGAGTAGTTATATTACAAGTTTCCTGCGACTATTTCGATGAACTAACAAGATGGTGGCCGTCTTGTTAGAACTTTCCAAGGAGTTTTGTGGCATGTCATAATTCATGCTTAGTGATATTATTTCCCATCCAAGTCACTTGTGCACAATAACTAAACTATATTACGTAAAACACTACCAATATTACAAAATATAGAGGTAAATAATATAAGATTATTAATAAAATATAAATCCACTACATGACTCCGACATTACATGACAAGATCCCGCCAAATACTCATAAGAATATAGTTACTGTCTTGGGGGATTTAAATCAATCAAAATTGACAAAATCTTGTGTTGCCATATATATATATATATTTTACCGCTTCTCTACTTTGCCTATTATCAATTTACCCCCTTTGATTTTATATGTATCATTCGTGCTAATCTGTATAAAATATATGAATTCAAATAAACAGACATATTAATTGCGACTATAACAATGTACCATGATCTAATAATACCTAGAATGTACCTTTATTTAATCCTTTCTAGCCTTGCTTTTTCTAATAACATCATGTTGTAAAAAGAAAAAAAAACGATTCAGCTATTATTGTTTATATTTGTACATTTTGTAACGTTAATTATAATTGAAAAAAAATAATGTAATAAACAAATGAAGTATGCTATAATATCCACTATTTAAATATATCTTAAACCGAATTCCTAACTATTATTTATTTTCAATTTTAAAATGTATTTTATCAAAGTTTTAGCCACATGTTTAAATGGAACTGTGAAATAATTATTTTGGAATAATTAATCTTTTGTATGTTCACTGTCGATAATTTTTTTTTAACGATGGTTTAAAAAAGAAGCATAAATTTCATGTAAATGATCACTCCAGTACAGTAACTAAAGGTTTACTTGGCTTTAGACTATATTTAGAAAAATTACAACCAAAAATTCATTTCCATCTTCCTTGTATAGATAAATACGACAATACTGGACTCGAGACAAGGGGAGGTAAACCCTTTAACACTGTGATCGATAACAAGGGATTGATTATTTCAAATAATACTTCTTTTATTTAATTTGAATATTATATTTTCACTATTTATGTACCCTCGAATGTTCTGTTTAAATATTTACAGTTTTGAGCCTTATAATATATCATAAACGGTATATTTCGATCATAATATATTTGTATATGTGATATAATTACGATTTCCTATAATTATAGCTTTAAATATAGGAGAGTAGAGGTGTTTTGTGTGTGTCATATATTTGTTACATAACATAAATTGGATTCTACAAAGGTACGTTTATTATTTTGTCGCTATTCCTAGTGATACAAGCTACAATGTTGACGGCAACCGTCGGAAAACCCTTGTGTCGTTTGTCGTCTTTGCTTTCACCATATCATCAGATAAACCGTTAATAAGCTGGCAGTTTCAGTAGAAAAAATACTGAGTATGAAATTAAAATCGGGTTTGGATGGGTACGGAACTGGGTTTCGATTGAGAAGAAACCATGTTTAGATGGAAAAGAAACCTGGTATAGATTGGAAAAAAGGGAGGTAGATTGGAAGAAACCTGGTTTAATGCAAAAAAACCGGGTGTAGATTGGAAAGAAACCAGGTTTCAATTCGTAAGAAACCGGGTGTAGATAGGAAAGAAATCGGGTTTATATTGGCTAAACGTCAGGTTTTAATGAAAAAGAAACCGGGTGTGTATTAGAAGGAAACTAAGTTTATATGGAAAAGAAAGCGGGTTTTGATTGAAAAGAAACTGGGTGTAGATTGGAAAGAAACTAGGTTTAAATGGAAAGATATCATGTTTAAATGGGAAATAAACCGGGTGTAGATTGGTAAAAACCGTATGGGATTAAAATAAAACCAAGACTATGTTAAAAAACCTAACAACCTTATGATTGAAAATAGATCGAGCGAAAAAAACGTTCCTATCGATTTTAACTATTAGATTAAAACAAAATAAATTATTTTGTGGTATGAAAAAAGGGAAAATGTAAATGTAGTATAGCACGCTATGCAAGTGCCTTCTCAAGGCCTAAATCGTATATAGTTTAGTATTTTATATTATATCATTGTAATATTAATGGTAATTTTACTTTAGCATGGGCATATTTATATATATGTATGTGTATATCAGACTAATAATAGTACCTACAAGAAGAATATATATTTAGACTCGTACAAATGCTTAGCATAAAATGGCACTGAAATCGATATATAATGTATGAATGAATAAAATAGAAAAATTAAAACCTAATAACTACATTGGAATAAAACTTAAACAATAAGGTTCAAATAGATAAAAAATAGTCCAAACTATTTTTATAGAGCACTTCGATCAACAATAACTAGATAACGGGTCGTAGAAAAATACGTCTCGGTAAATAAGAGATCACTTGAAATGTGTGCCCTTATTTTGTTTAGTTTGAAACACAGCCAATGTAAGCCCGTTTCACATGCCGCAGTGTATTCAAAAGATGCAAAAATAATACCCGAAAAAGCAATTTAACGGCCGGACTATCTTAATTTCGCTAAATACATGTTTAATAAGTTATATTTTAAGCTTTAAACAGACTAATAATATCAAATTTTGAACAAAATTACTGATTTTAAAAACTGTGTTACAAATGCTTGCCTCCCTAGACACAAACACGCACAATAACGGGAAAACGTACTTTATTCATTACGTGTTAAGGTTGAATTCAAACTAAATGTTGTTTATGTTATCTTTTCATTTGTGAGGGGAATAATTTATTACTTTGCTCGTTTTATCGTAAGTATTAGATAATATTTTGAACATTTGTAACTTTATTACAAGGTGTTATGGTTGTAATTAGGTTGAACTTAAAACAGTTTTAAAACTTTTTTTCTCCTTAGTAAACAAATAGCTACACATAAGTATATATTTACGCGTACGGCTTTTAGCTTCGATTTGTACGTGACCCTTTATCTAGTTATTGTTGATCGAAGGTAGAGCACAAGCATTGATATATAAAATACCAAGACGCACAGTTTCGAATAAAAGTAGCTCTCAAAAACTTCCCAATATACATACGTGGTTATAGTTATGCGATAAACTTATGATTTTGCAAATTCAACCTTACCTGATAAAATTCGTTTTTACAAGGACGCAAGCGACGCGACACTATTCGAAGTAAGTGCATAATACAAAATTATGCACTCATTTTTGTGTGCCGGCTGTGAGATGTTACGTGTGCATGTTGGGTTTTTGTATATCATTGACCACAAGAGATTATTATTGATTTTTTTGTATCTTTGAACGCGTTAGCTTGTGGAACTTCCAGTTTGATTTTTGTCAAATATCACGCTGCGACACTTGAGAACGGAGTAATTACGATACAAGGTATAGATCAGAAGGCACACTAAGTGGGAACAAAGTACCTCGTGCTGGCAGATTAGCGCGGATTTTTGAATGCCTAGGGTGAGAGAAATTAAACGCGTGTGAAACAGCGAGGCACAAATAGTCTTGAATGTTTAAGATGTAAGTATATTTTGTATATAAATTACTGATTTACTCTCCATTTAAAAGTCATTAACTGAGTAATTCCCTAACAAAATGAAAAGAAACTACTGCAGTCAAAGATGTGACACACACAACACCCATTTAGGTCTTAGAAGATATATTGCACATTACTAATGTATACTAGGTCTTATGTAAGTAAACCTCTCTTAAGGCATGTTCACAGTGACGTGACAATTCAATCGATTAATGGATTTTTATTTTTTATAGATTTTAATTATGCACCTTAAAGGTAATTCCGATTGTTCATTTCTAGATTAAAGTAATGAAGTGTTGTAAAGTAATTAATTACTATTCATAAGTAAGTAATAAACAAATCAACATTATAGTTTTGGTAGATTTGACCACCGCAGAATTTTTTTTTATATATTGAAGTTGTTTATAAAAATATAATTATGTGTTATATTTGTTTAATTCCTGATAATATTAAGCTTTTTTTTAATTACTTTGATCTAAATTGATGTTTGAATCATAAAATTCATACCACTAGTCTAATGAAGTCGTAGAACTATTATTATACTAAATAAAACAACATAATTATTTTGAATCTTTTATTGTGATCATGTTGATAATATTCAGTTACCGTTACTTTAAAATTTATAGAAGCTAGTCACTGTGTCCCCGTTTGTTTATTTGTCAAACGTAAATATCTATTTATAGTTGTTTTAATCAAAACTTCCATCAACAATAACTAGATAAAGGGTCACGTACAAAATCGAAGCTAAAAACTGTCCGCGTAAATATATACTTATGTGTAGCTATTTGTTTACTAAGAAAGGGAGAAAAAAGTTTTAAAACAGTTTTAAGTTCAACCTAAATGTTCAAAATATTATCTAATACGATAAAACGAGCAAAGCAATAAATTACTCCCCTCACAAATGAAAGGACAACATAAACAACATTTAGTGCGAATTCAACCTTAACACGCAATGAATAAAGTACTTTTTCCCGTTATTGTGCGTGATGGAAGAGCCTTGTCCAAACATTTGTACTACAGGTATAAAATCGGTAATTTTGTTCAAAATTTGATATTATTTATTAGTTCAAAGCTTAAAATATAACTTATTCAACATGTATTTAGCGAAAGAAAGATGCTCGGGTCGTTAAATAGCTTTTTCGGGTATTATTTTTGCATCTTTTGAATACACTGCGGCATTGTGAAACGTATTTACATTGGCTGTGTTTCAAACAAAATAAAAGCTCACATTTCAAGTGAGCTGTAATTTACCGAGACTTATTTTTTGCGCCGACCCGTTATCTAGTTATTGTTGATCGAAGAACCAAAAAAAATGGAAAATCGACGCTGTTATTGGTTGAATTGACGCGCAATGTGAACGCACTATAGTCATAGTGTAACAGTTGAACAGTGATTTAACTCGGGTGTAAATTAAATGTACTTTTTTAAGTTACTAAAGTGTAACTAAACTCAGTCCAGATATCAATATATATTGGGTTACTGTTGCACTGAATATATACAATGCCTTATCAGTGTATTTGTGTTTTTAAAGCGTGAATTTTCATGTATAGAGGCGCCACTGTTAAAAAAAAGCGCGTGTGTACAAAGTACACATGTCAGAAGTGAAACTTCTTTGGCGAACTAATTTATAAGTCTTGTTGATATTTATACAAACAAGAAAAAATAATAAAAAGTTTTTTTATTTATTTAATCTGTGTTTACTGCAAATGACGTCACTTCCGTTGCATACCTGCGTGACGTTACATCTGTAAAAAATTTACCCTCATGCGCCTAAAGAAGTTTCACTTCAAAAAATTGATATGTACACAACGTCATGTTCTTTGAGAAGAAACCTACTTGCTATTTGAAAAATACTTTTTAAATAAAATCTATTGCAGTCGCACTTTGTCCAAGCAGCCGTGTAGAGTGCGAAAGAGATAAGTGCAGCTCGGATGATGCGGATAAAATAGACGAAATCACATTTTCAGAATACTCTGTTTTCTTCTTTAAAATTAAATATATATTTTCATTTAGGATTAATAGAATGATGATTTTCCTTCTATATGTATACTCGTTTATTTTGCTAGGTATCAGAAAACGACAGTATAATTGGACGATTTTAGTAATTTTATTTATGAGAATAATCAAAATACAGGTACGTGGCAGTGTCAGGTATATATACAATGGTATAAAAATATGATAAAACAGGAATCAGTTTTTTTTGTCAAATGTCGCCCGTTTTTTTCTCTTAGCGTCATTAGCCAATTGATTTTAAATTAAAATTGTAAGGAAACGTGGACACTTTGCTTGACAATTTTATATACAGCAATTTGTAAAGGTATTCCTTACCATAGTCTTTTCGACGATTGAGATTTTTACTACCTCGTATGCTGAACAGTGTGATGATTACATTTGTGCCTTCCCTCGGGACGAGGTATGAGTGAGAAATGTACATGTTAGTACTAACCCAGTTTAATTTATGTATCTATAGGTAATAAAGATATAATTCTAAGCTTACCTTTACCTTTTAACCCGAGAAAATCACTATTCACTTGGATAATATTTAAAATATTATAAAATTGTATCTATATTTTGCATGTCAGATATTCAAAAGTATATTTTGCAATAAAGGTTTTTAATCTAATGCATGTTTAAGAACATGAATTAAGGAATTATCGTTATAATTAACGATTGAAATGATAAATGTAGTAAGTATTAGATGTAATAAACTTCAAATGTATTGAATTTTAAGATAATATATTGATATATATAGTATATATGTATAGATATTTTCTATACTAAAAGATCGAATAAAGAAATTATGTCAGTAGCGTTTGATTTATTATTCGGAGATAGCAGATGTTCATAGAAATGACCAGTAATAACAAAACGATTTATAAATGGCACTGCCCATTTGTCGTGTTGTATCACTACACTAATTCGATTACACAACGCGGGACAATGACAAGGATTACCCATCTTCAAAATGAAATATAAAACCAATCTATAAAAGCGTAATTGGACAGTGTTATTTAAGGGTGGATTAATCGCTAGAATAAAATATAATGAAAGACTCGTATATAAGTATTACATATATGTAGTTAAAACTGTCTTCCGAGTTCCTTAAGTTGTTCATTCAATGTCCGGTCCTATAATGTATATACTAAGGCACTGCACGCACTTCCGTCGATCGCTCGAGGTTTCAACCTGCAAAAGACGTCTAACTTTAAAATAGGCGCATTAACTTTGCGTTTTTTAACAGCGATACTTTTAATATGAATTTTTAACTAAACATAAGTAACACAACCGAGAATCGGGCCTGAACATGTTATGTGACACTGGAATTAAGTTATACACGTATTGTATACTCTTCTAAGGAGATTGGGTTTAACCATTTAATATGAATTCAGATATGTATCGGAAAGTAAGCAATAACTAAGGAAAACTGTTGTTATTCTCTGATTACTTTAAATAAAGTAAATTTTATAATAATATAGAATGGTATCGATCTATAATTAGGCTTCGTAAAAACGAGCGTTTTTACAACGTGCGTCAACCTATTTCAAAAATAGGGTTGTGTCAGGAACCTACTCTGATCAAATAAATAGGTACGCGTTTTATGAGACTGCTTCTGTTTTTATGCGTTTATTACGCCTAAATCTAACGTAACGGTTCTCAAACGCCCGTGCTTTGGGGCCTTACGGTGAACGTTTTTCATGCTGTTTGTTAAATGGCGATTATTATTATTATTTTAAACCACCGGAAAGTCTATTAATACGTGACATATTTTTACGTAAAACAAAACGGGTTGACGCAAAATGCCTTTCTTTCCAAATTCCCTATTTTTTATGCTGAGAGAATTGCATTACGTTTTGATGACACGATTGAACAATAGTCATTAGGCATTTATTATCAAATGTTTATGCTATTATCCTGAACACTTCCCTTAAAAAAATATAAAGTGTGAACATGTGTTAAATAATAAAAGTAGCAAAAAAAGTTTAAATAATAATTCTATACTTTACTGATTAACCCTGTATATAATTTACTGGAGTTATTTTAACATTTATATTTATAACTTACAGATTTTATTATTTATATATTTATTGTATACGAGGAACGATCTGTAAATGAAATTTCTAATTAATTCGAATCTAAAATGTGAATAGTAATATTTTTAGAACAAATTGGTAAATCTATATATAATTATGCGAAAACATAAAACCGTAATTTAAAAATGTTTTAGTGGCAACACAAAAAATCAGCTGTCATGTTCATCGACGCCACTTGGACGTTGTTTGGTCAAACAAATGATTTGTTTGATTCCCCTTCACGCTTGAGACAGTTACAGTTTTAGATGTATACATTTCGAACTATGCTAATAATTGATTTAGTAAGTAAACAATGTCTCAAATGGCGTTTGTAAATCTGACAGCTGCTTGTTTGTGTTGCCACTAAAATTCCCTTTTTACGGATAGCAAAATGCTCTGTGCACTAAAACATTGTTAAGTTACGGTTTTATGTTGCCACAATTATTACGAAGAATTTATATCATATTCTTTGTATTTAATTTGTTATTCAGTGGCTAAGTTCACGTTACTGTGGTATAAACTTTAAATATTTCTTGAGTATTAACTGGTAAAACCTCACCCTTGTCGTGGTCAAAGATTGTACCCACAACTTACAATTAAAAATACAAATGCCTAACATTGGAAATTGTAAAATACCGGCTTCATAAAACTTTTGTAAAAGCAATTTCTTAGATCTTATTGCAAATTATAATTGAAATAAATTTGTTTTACATTGTATGGTTTATGTTGTTTAATTTTTTCGATTTCTTATTATAGTCTCTAATTGGCCCTTCGCGATTTTACACAAGTCTTGGGAACTATTGACAACTTGAATCAGCTGTACACAGCACTAATGAACTCCCGAACCTCGATATTTGCATTATTACTACCATATAAATCTACTTATTATGAGTCAGTAACCTCTTATTCAAATGAGACAACTCTTGTAATATAGAAAACGCAGTGTTTTGAAAGTATTTTGAAGTTGTACGTTCTTTTGGCGTGTTTGGGAACAATTAGACAGAATTTTTAAATTAATTTTAGTAAAAGCCATTCTTAACATAATACAGAATAACGCAAAAAGGTTATTAATAATTAGTTTACGATAATTACCCTGAATAAATGAACGATATATTAGTCTACATGTTCAGAACACGATTTTATGACTATTCAAGGTTACGTGACGAAAAAGAGTCTGGAATTTATGCTTTAAGTAATAAAGATCAGTTACATAAGAAAAATTTAGAATAAATATCTGCGATGTAGATAAACTGCTCTCGTATGCAAGATTCACTTGACCCGGGAACTGGAGAGTTCTTGAAGCTAATAGGCATGCGTTAGCAATCGCGAGTTACTTGGACGTAGGCCAGTATGTACTGTTGAATTTTATTAAAGTTAACGTAGGTACTCGTTATAATTGCATATAGATATATAATTAGTTTTCAGAAAGCAACATACACTCAGATTTGTCAATAAGAAATTAATAAGAAGGTCGGGTTTGACGAGATTGTCAACAACCTTGGACAGATTAAGGGGGTCGTTGTTCATTTCTTCTCACATCAGCTCGTCAGGGAGGGCCAAGGTCTTTCCTCTTCAGACCACAAGTCGGGGCCCTGACGCGTCGGGTACAAGCACTGCAGAGGCCATTCCTGCCCGGAACCCGGCTAAATGGTACAAAAAGAACACCGAGGAAGCTTAGTCAGTACAAATCTGGCATTCTCAGCTATGCTGTCCGACTAGGTAGAACTCCAAGAGGACTCCGCCGCGAGAAAAATAAATAAAAAAGGGAGTCAAGGACCATAGTTTAGTTGTTATAAATGCCTAATATAAATGCGTTTCTTAATGTTTCTTTTTTATACTTTAGCGGTATTATTACAAAAAAGTTATTTAACGTACTACTTGCGTAACGTAATACTTGTTTTAAAAAGGTTTCGAATTAAATGCATCGCGGTCGAAGGATAACGCGAACTTGCCTCGGGCGAGCGCGGTGGATTTAATTCGGAACCTTTTTAAAGCAAGTATCCAATACGTATTTAACTTTTTGTAATAACACCGTATAGGTTTAGCGCTAGAACACAATCTCTTTGATGTTACATGACGACGTGGTGTAAGATGGTATACACGCCAAACCTAGAAGTGACTGGCTCTTAAGTACTGCAACCAGAACATTTTTTTTTATTGTAGCCCGACAAAATGACTGCTCCATGCTTGATGGTAAGCACAGTACAATCCAAAAACAATGGCGACCACCGAGTGAGACACTATCCATCGCCGGTCACCGCTGTCATGGCGGCCTGCGAAAAGCTGGATATGCACAGGCTGATCCCGTAACGCGACCCGCAGAAGCGAATCACTATAACGGGCTTTTTCGCCATATACATAGTGGTTGCAACCCAGTCAGGCTGTAAAACCCTACCACCCTGCAACGCACATATGAAACAGTGCTTGGCAACAGATTTGCAACTTGATATTAGTTAGCTACCATACATACAATACCGGGCGGATTTAGAAGTAACTCTACCAACATGCTTCGTTTTTATCACGTTTTCCCTCACCGGAAGCTCCAATGCAGTGACAAGATTCGAACCTACGGCCATCGACGCTGTTTCCGAACACGAATTCAACTAAGCAATCTTCGCTTAATCAATCCTGATTTGATTATTTCTGGTAGGTAAAAGACTTAGATCATTATCTAAGTAAAATCCTATAAGGTTTGCCAATATGTTCTGCCTAATGATACAAATTAAAATAAATAAAAGAGGTGTAGGCTTAAATAATAATAATAATACAATTATATTTAAATAAATAAATAGTTCAATATTAAACGAGATAAAGAACAGTTTCCACGAAACAACAATAGCACTAATCCAAAGATGAAGCTGCGAGAACAAATTAGAAAATACAACAAATTTTTTCATGTTAGGATGTTCTTAGCATTTTTATAAATTCTTATGAACACACTACGTTTCAATGATAAGGTATTTGTTTTATTATTGTCGTTCAACAACAATAGTTTTTGTACCATATTTAATTAATAAAATATTGTAAATGTTCTGGCTGTATTTTTGTATTTTTTTATGTCATTGGTGGCAAACGAACATGTGGGTCACCTGATGTTAAGTGATCACCACTGTCCATGGACACTAACAACACTAGAGGAGTTGCAAGTGCGTTGCCACCCTTTGGGGGGAAGGGTTAGGGGAGGGAGAGAGAGAGGAGAGGGGTGGGGAGGTGGGCCTCCGGCGCTCGCCCCGCCAAACACAGACTGGCAACGCACTTGCGACTCCCCTGGTGTTGCTAGTATCTATGGACGGTGATGATCACTTAATATCGGGTGACCAACCTGTTCGTTCGCCCCTATGATATAAAAAAATAATACAAAACGATTCTCTTGGATATTAAATCGGATGTTCGTTTTAAATGGTGCAAATGTAGTAGATTCCCAAAGACTACGTAGTTATGGTACTAGTTATATGTAAGAATTTATTGTGACTTTTTTAAAAAGTTTATCTAAAAAAAGTGCAAACATAAGATAACTAATTTCTATGCTAGTGTTACCAAGAGGTACTGTTTGTTTTTGCATCGGAATTAGTTCCTGGGACTACAGATCTGATTTTTTATATTATTTCATTATTATAACGGCACGCTGTGATGGCCGTTGTGACGTTTGTCCGTTTATGTAGTTTCGTATACATAACAAACGCTTAAAGGAGCAAATTGCTGTTCTTTTTGGTCAATAGTGACGAGTAGTTAGTTATTAATGTATAATTTTACAACACAAAATTAATTTAGTACACTCATTTTAAATTATATATATGTATAACTCTTATATCTATCGAACTACTATTAACTTATAAAGTATAATATGGTCTCGCGAATCTTTCTATCAAATCGTTTATTAACAAAAAATAGTGGCTGTTGTCGAAATCCTTAAAACATAATTCAGCATTTATATTAATCAAAATTCGAAATGATATCATCACCTGTATGTTAAAGATTCTCCTTTCAATAAAATTACGGCTGTTATAGCAACTGAATTGCAAATTCATATTTGAAATGTACAACGATATTGTAATATTTTTGTCTACATATTGTAATATTCTCTTCTTTATATATAAATTTCTTCTGTACGTGTGTATGTCACTGAACACCTCCTAAACGGCTGGACCGATTTTGATGAAATTTTGTGTGCGTCTACCGGTGAATCCAAGAATGGTTTGGATTCACAACTGGACCCGGTAGGTGGCGCTGCGGTTGACTTTTAGGATTTTTTTAAGTTATCAAGGCAGGTTAACAGCCGCCAGGCCCGCTAGTATTATATAGTATAATTTATACTACTCCTCAATAATTCGTATATGTATTTATTTAAAAACTATTTTCATCTATTATCACTTGACATGGGTTTTTAAAGTTTATAAATGCTAGTGAATCTGTGAGGAAAGGTTAATATTAAAACTATACGCTCGAAAATTCATATCCGCAGATCGAATTAATTAATTACGATAAACATACTTTGTTTATATTTAATATACAATTTTAACGAAGGGCATCGTGACTGTAGTCGGCGTATCGGACCGCGTAAACGCGATTGTCCAATGAATAATACCAACATATTTATCAGAGTACCGGGTATTAATCACAAAATGATATTTATTCCGGGCGTTCGTTACGCGCCGGCTAATTGCCGCGTCCCTGTCCCGACTTCCGTCCATAAATTTATAGCTTGTCTTAAGTTATAAGCGGCAGCGATTTGCTTTACATATGCTCCTTGAGATCGTGACCAGAGATAGTTCAATATTTGGAAGGGTATATAACGTTATAAATAAGTACAGTTGATTCTCACCAGAATCTCACTAATCCGGCACCTCAGTAGTCCGTTACGTCCAATAATCCGGCATCCTACGCTCACACTTCATCAGACCTCCGTATTTTAGTTCGTGCTAGTGCACTAATATCAATATAACTGCAAAAATTAATATACAGTTTTTCTATACAATTCAATAATTCAACAATTTTCAATAGTGCTAGATTAGTGAGACTGTACAATACTATGTTATTAGAACTCTTCAAACGAACAAGTGGATCACCTGATTTTAAGTGATCATCACCGTCCATAGACACTACCAACACCAGTGAAGTCGAAATTGCGTTGCCAGCCTGTGTTTGGTGGAAAGGGTGGGAGGAGGAAGAGGATAGGGGAGGGGAGGTGGGCCTCCAGCGTTCTTACTAACCGAACGAAACGCAACAATGCAAGCACTGTTACTTCACGTCTGTTTTCTGTGAGAGGGTGATACTATTCTTTGGCGAGCCGACCCATTCATGCTGAAACCGGTAATAACTTCAGCGTGGCTTTACTACCTATTTAAATTCGTAATGACAAAAAAAACAAAAAACATATTGTGTTTTTAACAACGATGTGTGTATCAAGAATGCTCGGGAACCGTTTTCGTACAACAGTTCATACACACATTTTAATTTATGTTTGCTTTATTTCTTAACAAGTTTATAAGAATTACTATTCTTTAATTTTTTTAATTAAGTGGAATCGAATCGACATCTATCCCGTGGTTTTTTAAATGATATGTGCACAACGGCCGATATTATAGTGAACTACTACAGAAATTATAGTCCTACTAAATTTTAAAAACATTTCAACTTGAAACAAGCGAGACACATTTTTTTTTTTTTTATCGTGTGGAAATCCCTTATGGGTACGCCACCCTCCCAGGGGAGAGGGTGGGTTATGTCTGACTCGCACAGACTAAAACCCCACGGTGTACCGACAGACCGTTTTGTGGGGGCGGCAAGGGATCGAACAAGCTAATCAACCTTGTAGAGCCGCCCAGACCGGGCACACACCGGCTGCCCCCCCTCGTCCGCCGGACCTGTGCAATGAGGAAATGGGCCCCCCGGCCCATCCCCTCAGGTCCGGCTACGGTGGCAGGAGGAGTTGGGCAAAGCGCCGCCCCCTCCTGCCGGTCCTTTGTTGACGGAGACGGCCACTCAGCGGGTCTGCTTCACGGGCCCTCTCCGCCGCCTCCTTCTGTGAGATGACCTCCTCGCAGAAGGAGGCCATCGCTCGCCACGCCCGTTCGCTACCGAGCATGGCCGAAATCACACTCGGCAGCGACAAATCTACTCCTACCACCGCCGCCAGAATGCGTGCTCGCCACGCCTGTTCGCTGCCGAGCATGGCCGAAACCACACTCGGCAGCGACAAATCTACTCCTACCACCGCCGCCAGAATGCGGCGCTGTACCCCCCACGCAGCACACTCAGACAGAGTGTGCTGCGCGGTATCTTCGTCAGCGCCGCACTCGTGGCAGGCGGCGGTCGGCTCCCTGCGTGCGATCCGGTGCAGGTACCGCCCGAAACAACCGTGTCCGGTGAGCACCTGCACCAGTTGGAACGTCAGGGAGCCAAACTCCCTCCTGATCCAGTCTCGCAGGACCGGGCGGACGGCGTCAACGGTGTACGTCCCGAAGCGCGCGTCCGCCAGGTCCTGCATCCACCTTTCGACGGCGTCCTCCCTGAGACGCCGTCTCTCCCCCTCTACCTCCCTGGGAGCCGGAAGCTCCCCAATTCGTTTCCTCGCCGCCGTGAATTTGTACACGGCGGCGAGAACTCCTGCCTCCAACTCCCAGGGTAGGGAGCCGGCGAGCGTGAAGGCTGCCGCCGAGGACACCGTTCGGTACGCCCGGATCGCCCTCAGTGCCACCGTGCGCTGCGTATTACGGAGCGCGCGCACGTTGGCGGCACCGAGGGCGTCGGCCCAAACCGGTGCCCCGTAGGCGGCCATGGCCCGCACGACTCCCATGTAGTGTCGGCGGCACCCGGCGCCCGGCCTCCCTATATTAGGGGGCAAACGGCCGAGTGAAACAAGCGAGACACTGCTTTCACTCTATCCGACACAGTGTTTACCCCCACCACTTTTCGTCGCACATAAGGCTACGGATCAGAATTTCAAAGCCCTTCTATAAGAAGTTTCCTTTTAATTATGGAAACAGGCTGATCTATTCTAATATTATAAAGCTGGAGGGTTTGTTTGTTTGTTTGTTTGTTTGAACGCACTAATCTCAGGAACTACTGATCTGATTTGAATATCCTTTCAGCGTTAGATAGCTCATTTATCGTGGATATATATCGCTAGAACGTTAAACCTATAAGAGGGGAGCACTAATATAGAATGTTAGAACATATAATTTTACGAATCATTTGTAGCATTCGATTTTATATCTTATATATAACTATATCTACGTATGCGTGTATTTTAATGGTGGTAGAGCTACGCTGAAACTATTGTTGGTTTCAGCATGAATGGATCTGCTCGCCCGGGGTAGTACCACCCTCTCATAGAAAACCGACGTGAAGTAACAGTGCTTGCATTGTTGCGTTTCGTTCTGTCAGCGAGAGCGCCGGAGGCCCACCTCCCCTCCCC
>MU161256.1:28422-44417 GCA_015888305.1 Antheraea pernyi | reverse complement strand
CGGTTTGCAAACCACTGCCTTAGGGCGTCGGTAAAGGGATTGAGAAACGTCATCCAAACTCTTCTCCGGTTGTAAGGGTTTTCATTCCATTGGGATTAGAGGAGGAAGAACGAGAGATTACACCTGTATTGTGCAGGTTATTCACCTCAATATCACTTGTGCATCATATTGCTTTGAATCTTTTAGTGCTAGCTGTAACCGATAACAATTAGGAGCAGATGATGATATATTACACACGAATTTAGATATAATCTACATTATAATTGTAACTATTTAAATAAAAGAATTGTAACTAGGCAAAACATCGTTATCATAAAATTGACAATATTTAAGAAAATTGATAAAAATATAGGTTATATATAAATCCTTAACATTGACACGGAAACGATAACGGACGTGTCGCTAACCCGGTTGTTAATAAAAACTTGGAAATGGAACATGCTATTAAACTCATACCATCGCTTCTCGATTTTTTTAGTAAATTTGATTGACGATTACTTTACGGTAAATATATGTATAGGTAAATGTATATATCTTACAGCTACATATCTATCTATACTTATAATAAGAACGTGCCTGTACTTTTAGATTTTTGTAAAAAAAGTATTTACAGGTGTCTTGGAATTATAACATAGTGTTGGCGAGAACATAATCGTAAGGGCCCGCGTGTTAACTCGAAGACGGGCGTCGGCGAAAAAGAACGTGGCTATCGCGTCGGCGGTGCAGGAGACTCTCGCCCCCGCACCCCTCGCACCGCGCGCGAACCGGTTTCGGCGCCGCGGTCACGTAGGCGCGAACATAGTATAAAACAAAGTCCCTTACCACGTCTGTCTGTCTGTTTGTTCGCGATAAACTCAAATACTACTGAACGGATTTTTATACGGTTTAGTGAGTAGAGTGATTCATAAGGAACGTTTTGGTATATAATTTGTCAATATGTTTTCTAACCAGGGCGGGACAACGTCTGCCGGACCCGCTAGTAAGTTATAAAAACATTTCAATCATTTTTAGTAATGTCTGTCTGTCTGCCTATTTGAACGAACACGCATCATTGATAAAACCTGACAAAGAGAATTCGAGTTACATTTCTTTGTTTCATTAAAATCTGCGCTCTATCGAAAGTTATTGTAATTTTAATGACGACGCGATTTAGCACGAGAGAAAAGTAGATAAGTAAATGGACTTAAAACATTCAGATGAATTTATTAGTCACTTTTTTTATATTAGGTTCCACGGGGACGGAGATGCGGGCATAGCTAGTCCACAAAATCAATCCACGATATGTTCGATCAAGGACGCGTTGTTTTTTTTGTTGTTACAGTAAAGTGTCGTAGTTGACCTTAAGGCCCCGTATCAACATTTCTCCCAAAATGTATGTAGTTTCTTCCCGTTGCATATATCGTATGTTCCAAGAGAAGTGACTTAAGAATCATTAGGATCCTATAAACACTATCTTTTCATATTTTCTTTGTTTATTTAATTAGTGTATGTTGTTGCAATTGTGCGGAACATTTAATCGTTTATATACTTAGTTAATTTTATGGCTGATAATGTTTCAGTTATTAATGTTTTGCTTTTTCTATTACTAGTGTAAGTTTTAACTTTTCCTGGTACACGCCGCGCAAATGAAATCAAACTGTTTTTATTGCAGTGAGACGTGGCAGCGGCCTATCAATTCCGGATGGAAGAGCGATATAACCATCACTTAAGTATTTTGAGTACCACTATTAAGTGATCAGATAGACATAAATATTTCGCGACCACCTCCTTACATTAATATGACCTTTATCAAAGTTTTACATTGTCCATAAAACGTCGACTTTAGTTCAAATTGGTATTTATAATGTCACTGCAGCCTACGATTACCTACAGTAAACCTTCAAAAGAACTGTAACCTGAAGATCTGATACGTCGATACATCTGAAAACTAAGGTGGTACTCCTTGTCTAAATGTTGCCATTGCCCAGGTTCTAACCATGGAGAATCGTTTTTATTTGTAATTGTTTATAAACACCTACGTTTGTGCTTACTCGGTTAGCAGTCTTAAAGCGAGATTCTATTTTGATTTGACTATTAATTAGTTTTTATGTTGATATAAGTTCGAACCTTTGCCAGTGAGCTGGGTTTCTGGGTGAAAGAAAACATACTAATGAAACCATAGCATGCTGGTATCGCTCTTTCTAAGCCCACCTGGTTAGCTACCATTCTTTAGGTGATATCCTGTCAGCCAGCACTTGTATGTGTGGTCCAGCAGCTGAACTCTATCGTATCTTAGATCTTATCTTAGATCACACCGTCGTTTAACGTCAGATTAAATTGTCCTCCTAAAAACCTTTTTTTTTCTTTATGTCAAAATGCAGCAAACGAACAGGTGGGTCACCTGATATTAAGTGATCACCACCGTCCATAGACACTAGAAACACCAGGGGAGTCGCAAGTGCGTTGCCAGCCTGTGTATGGGGGAGGGATAGGGAAAGGGGGAAAGGAGGTGGGCATCCGGCGCTTTCACTGACCGAACGAAAAGCAATAATGCAAGCATAGTTAAATACATTACCTATAAAGTGTTTTAAAAATAGCCATTGTTTATAAACTAAGAAAACATAAATTAGCTTCTGCCTGCGACTTCGCCCGCGTGGAATAGCTACTTTGGGCTAAGGCTAACACGCAACGGAAGCTCTCAAAAGGAAAAAAAAAACAATTTTGAGAAGAATTATTCATTGGTGGCCCGCTCCTTTTCTTCTTAGCGTGATGATATAGCCTTCCGTTTTAAATGAGCTATCTAACGCTGAAAGAATTTTTTACATTGGACCAGTAGTTCCTGAGATTATCACGTAAAAGTAAACAAATTTTAAAGTTTATGGTACTCGTATTAGTATAGATTTATGTTTTCAATTGGTTCTTGGTGCATACTTTATTTCATATAAAATTTACGTGAATACTTCATAATGTATTAGGAGTAATATTTACCAAACGACTTGACTGTGCTTTAATTTATTTTTATGTAGATCTCTAAAATAAATTGGCTATTATAGTTTCGACTTCTTTATTATTTGTTTAGATATCTTTAATTGACCCTCATTTCACTGTCTGCCTCTGAGACAAGGCAAAAAGCGTTCTGAAGTAAATCGAAATGCATTTCCTTTCTCTTACTCAGAAAACACTAGGTATTCAGTTTGAAAGTGCGATTAATCACAATAAATTAAGTCACATTCAGTGAGAAGAATGATATACCGTAGTGGAAGTAATGCGTTGATTAATTGAAATGAATACGGTGAATGTCTGCGCGGACCGCACTAACTTATTAGGCTGATAATAAACACGAATGACTTATTATAATAAATATTGCATTTACATGTAATGGTTATGACGTTTTATAAATAATACTATTATGTTCGCGGGTAAAGTGAACGCCCTAGAGTAGAGTAGGTAGTATCCTACTCTAGATTAGAGTAGCATAGTACGATCCCTTGGCGCCCCAACAACTACCGTCTGTTGGTACACAGTGGGGTTTTAGTCCGTGCGAGTTGGATATGACCCACCCTCTCCCCCGGGAGGGTGGCATATCCATAAGAGATTTCACCAAGTTGAAAACAAGGAGCTGTTGCCCAGTTCTTGCAAATCGCTACATATTCATACGTATATAAGTTAGTGAGATATATATGAGTACCATATACACCTCAATAACTCTTTGTCGTATATTTTTTTCTGAACTAATTCAGTTCGATAATGGAAAAAATAAAACCTTCCACTTTCATGGGTAAGCGTGTGTGCGTGCACGTGTGTGAAGGCGATATGTATAATGTTGTTGCAGTGATGAAAGGTTTTGTCACTGTATTCGCTCGAGCAGCGTAATCAAGGGCTCAACGTCGAGGGAACGAACCTAGGCTTGAGCCGCTGCTGAGGGAGGCCTATTCTGGTGCCTAGATAATGTATGTATTAGTTTAAATTTCAAACAAACTATTATTGTCATCTTAAAATTGCGAGGTTGTTTGCGAGAGATAAAATTTGAATGAATTATGAATGTAATAGTAACGTTGTGTTATCAAACTATGTTATAATTGCGGTTAACTATATACAATATAAATTTTATAACCTCATAATTCTCATGAAACTATATATCAAGTTTTACTTGAAAATTTAAAAGCTATATGGGACTTACTAAAGACAGTTGAAGGACCCAAATAGTTATTATATGAGGATTGAGAACTTTTTTCACCTTTCAAAATACCGTTGACCTTTTGCAATTTGTTTACGTTATTTATTGGAAGCACCGACCAAGCACTCTCTGAACGGTCCGTCACCATTTCAAGTATGTATTAGCTTTATACCTTTCTGAAATCAAACTGTAAGTGCAACTCGTCCATTTTCTTGCGAGAATGATGTATATTCGTCCCAGTCTTCAGAGAGAATGGAAATAATTTTGTCTTTACGATGCCACTAGAAGGGAAATGGAATGAACTTCTTTGTACAGTTGCGGTTTATTGTTTCTTTTGGAGTTTAATGCATATATCTGTTAATGGTTATGAAGTAGCAAACATATTTGCAGTCCAATATTAAAGTCCATACGGGATTTCCCACGTTAATAAAAAAAAAGAAAGTTAGTCGCTTACAATATTTTAAGGGATGATAGTTCATGGTCACATCTAACATATAAAATAATAATATCAAAACATATACTAATAGACCACAGAGGGAACCTAAGATAAAGTTTGTTCTAAGACTTTCAAAAGTATGAACAGAAACGTAATAAACCTAGCTGCAATAACCGGAGCCAAAAGCTGCAAGGGGCGACCCGGAGTTAATAGCCTTCGATAATAAAATGGACAAGAAACCCTTTGGTTTCCTTCATGCCGTTTCCACGTTCACTTTCACTTCAGACTGACGGTCATTGACACTGCTTTAAAATAAACGCGTAGAGGGTTGCATATAATTTTTGTATTTTTCTAGATAATTAGGTCAAATATTAGGCACCTCTTTTTTATTTGAGTTCGAACGAGTCTCGAGTGCAGATTATCCTCTATAAATATTGCTACTGTCTAAACTTTCAGCCTGTATAACGGATCTCAAAAGGTTTAAGTTCAGTCATAGAAGGTTGCCATTCTTATAGACTAAGTTGGAATGTCTCCTATGGTAGTGCATGTTACCTATTACTTTATTCGGATGATAGTTGAGCGAAAGTTCATTGGGAACACAGGTTTTCACATCTGAATGTTTTGTGGGGTTAATTATATCTGATTCATGTCTAGAACTAAAGATGTCCGAATCTCATAGGAGGTCACATGCCCATCGGTTTCGATCATACGGCGTATGGTATCGATGTTTTCATTGTTCAACAACGGTAGAAGGACAACCTTCAATTAATTATTAGGAATAATACGATTGCATAGAAATTCTGCAAACCAGCTATAAACAGCCGAATTGGAAGGTGTTTCATTGCCAAAATCAGTGTGTAGGCGAGCGACATTCTGCTAAGGCATCAAATTGTACTTTAAGTGATAGTACATCATACCACAAATAATTAAAAAAAAACTTATAGGAACTTAAGTAATATTTTTTTTAAAGTAAAATATACCAGGTGAATGTTTAAAGGATCCTTCAGTACTGTGGTAGTTCATGGTGACATTGAACATATAAAAGAATTTGATTGAAGAAGCTACTTTGCACTTCTGCTTGGATTTGATTGAACACTACTACGTCTAAACGTGTTTCGCTCCATCACAGATCATCTTCAGATTGATGTTGACTTTAATAATATCAAAACATAATGAACCCTAATTAAACTTTGTCCTAAAACTTTTAGAAGTACGGAAACAATACTTTTAAACGTAAAAAAACACATCTAGGTTCAATGAACTACATTAAAGGGGCGCTTTCAAGGTTAATCATTACGTAACTGCTTATCGTGGGAACGCAGCACGGTCGAACTATGAGAGCGGGGCGCGGATCGAGGTGGGAACGCGGCAGGGACTACGTGGCTCGGTGTGATTCATTACTTTCCTTATTATTACATCAGTTCGTTTTTGCGTAAATCAGCTGATGTTGAGTGTATATCAGTTTCACGTTTGCCGGGATAATTAGGTCAAATATTAAGCACTTATTTTTTAAATTGGTTTAGAACGAAAATAATACTAATGACTCCTGTAAAAATAATGCTGGTGACTAACCAGTCGCGCTGTATATTACCAGTAAGTTATTTTCAATGTTCTTGAAAAGGTAATGTGCTTTGGGATTTTGTTATAAAACCTAACACTACTACCTACAAAATGTTATTGGTCTTTGTGAGCCCGTAACATGAAATAACTAATTTGTTATTGTTTCTAGTATTTACATTACGTTGGTCTTTTATGAAATCCAGCCTTATTCAGTTTTACAGATATACATTATCAAGACTGACACAATCGGATCAATCATAATCGGACACAACTACCATGTCCTAACCGTCCATTCCTTATAGAACTAACAACTTCGTCCATGTACATGTCTATGAAAGTTCATTCACCGTCGGCTACAAAACCAGATGGGATTATAAATCGCCTTCTTCAAGTTTTAAAGGGACCTTTTCTAAAAGGGGCGAAGTTATCATTTCTTATCTAAGTGCTTTCGTCTGTCTCTTTTTTCTATTTCAATTATAGAGAAAATCTGTGCGATTAATAATATCGCTCTGAATAATAGGAACACATAAAATAAAGAAGTTCATGAATTAATTTCTCACGTTAAAACGTTTCGAACAAAAATGCGAAAAGTTTCAAGAAAATCGACAGCGCCAATTTGCGTCCGAATGAGTTATTAGAGATTGTTGAAAACCTTAAGTTCTATAATAAGAAAAAAAAACTGCTTCTTTTTAAAAACTCCGGTTCTTATTAGGATGTAACATAAAGAATGACTTTTGTTACAATAAAGGACCTTTTTACATGTACCTACGAGTTATAATTAGTTTCTCTTTACAATTAAGAAATGTAAGATTGTGGCACAGGGTAGTTGTATTTCGGTTGCTCGTGGTCTGCGCTCGTCACAGAACCTGATGAAATTGTCACAGTGCTTCAGGCTAACATACAAATTAGAAAAGTGTGCCACAATCTTTATGTTAGCCTGAAGCACTGTGACAATTTCATCAGGTTCTGTGACGAGCGCAGACCACGAGCAACCGAAATACAACTACCCTAATAGTGTTAAAGTAGTTTGCCATCGATATGGTCTGTTACTGTGTAAGCAATACCTTGAATTAAAAGAGAAGCTTGACGATATATGATTATGGTGAAGTTCTTGGTTGCAACTAAATCAAGCGATTTGAAAAACTCACCATGAATAAAAATGTGTACCAATATATTTTCCATCATCAACAGTTTCGTCATAGGGTTGCTATAAAATTAGAAACAGTGTCTACGAGTATCAAGTAAATGATATACATGTGCCCAAATGTCCTTTTAAATTCATTTGTATTCAGTATTAAAACGTTTAACATGACAAAAGACTCTTTGATAGAATAAAATTTCATATTGTAGTGTTCAAATTTCAGTGACAATAATGGAATTTATAATTGATAAAGCCAAAATAATGCGGTCAATTTAATCCATCATGGGCGAAATATGTGCAAACATAAAAGATCAAAATCATTATTCGAATATCGACGATGTTTATAACGAAATACCTATGTTGTTTAAATAAATCACGATGCGTTATAAGATAGATATGTCATATAAGGTACGCAAATAATAGGTAATGGAAACTTAAATATACTATATTGTTTAATTAATAAATATAATATCATAATTGCTTATTTATTTATTTGGAAGATTAACAGCTATAATAGCTATTGGAGAGCTAATATTGACCTAAGTTCGTGCTATTGACTATTTCGGGAGAGTTACTAATGACCTTAAATGCCATTGGTTGAAGTTAACGGCTGTTCATGCATTTCGACACTATTTATCCCGTTCTAAGAAACCATTGGTTGGAAGTAACGGCTGTTCGTGTATCTTTATTATTATTGGCTGTCAGCTTTGCCTGAGTGCCTTAAAAGGCGATCGACGAACAGATACTGGGCATCCTCGCTCTGACAGTTGGGCTAATCATATCAATGGATAATTCGTCGTACCTATATTCAATGTTGCGTTTCTATATCGGTTGATGGTTTATTCGATTATTCTTGGTAGATTGATCGTTCAAATCATAACTATGACGTGTCTCCATAGACACGTTTGGATGACGTCGTACGTACATAGACGCCATTTTACCTTGGCCTCGACGTATACAATTATTAATGATTAGAATAGATGCATCAAGCCATTTGCTAGTATTCACTGATAACAAAAATGAAGAAATATTAATTAAAAAAGTAAAATAGCAATGTTTTTTGTGTTTCTGCCTTTACTGACAGCTGAGAAACAATACGTATTTAATTTAATTACACCAATTGTAGACTTGGCTATTCAAAATAGTAGTATGATAAATGTAAAGAAAAAGTCTTTAACAACGATTTATTTAAAAAAAATATTTGTTCTTGGGATTAAAAATATTAATTTAATTATATATATAATGTAACACAATAAATATTAGAAAGCGATATATCAAGAATTCGACTTTAATTTTAACTCTACTTCAGGTATTAAGGTAATAAGCCATCCCACTTCTGACACCAAAATTGTTTAGATGGCTTGCTGTGGTTCTTTTAAAAAAAAAGGCGAAAATTCACACACATTTTTATTTACTGGACAAGACAAGGTATGTCGTCTCGGCGCGAAACTTACAATAACACTGATTCCGATTACTGGTTAATTATAACTTTCCTAATCCTTATATATTATTTTACATATCGCTTGCTTAGCATTTAAGAATATTAATATAATTTCATAACAGCACTTAATGCTAAAATTACACTAGTTTTTCTAACGGTACAGTCGCCGTTCTTCCAACTAATTACGTTGTTAATTATGAATCCAAATTAAAGCATGTCATTTTGTCTCTTCTTTTAGTAAGTATTTATAATTGAAATTGCAACTGTATTCAATCGTTTTTTAAATATTTAGTACTGGACAAGCAGTATTCTACTTATATAAACTTGGAAGTTAGCCAAATGTATGAGTATTTTGGTGGTACAACTGGTATCCGACGAAATGGATCCTTGTATTTGAGTTCTATGAATTATGCAAGCGCTAATCAACCGAATTACGTTGTATGGTTAATTTGTTCAAATTTACACTGAATGAAATTTATTATGCTAACTGATTTGCTAGCGGAGTGTATTAGATTTAGAAATGTATATAGGAAAATTGTTTAGTTTGATCTATTATTATTATCATCTATTTAACTATCTAGTTAAATCTAGGTTTTTGATGATTTGTTTACAAATTCCTCGCGATGCCAAAAATTCCAATTTTTATACTTTATTATGATAGCATTTAAGAACAAGCTCACGTGATACTATGTGAGAATGTAGTTTGAAAAGGTTAAACACCAAATCTAAAGGGAAAGTGAAAGTGCAGCAGCAGTTTTATATTTTTGTTTCGAACTAACTATTGCTATTGGCCTGACAGGCCACCGCTTCACAGGGCTAAATATTTTCCAATTTAAGGGTGGTAACTGACGGCTATTGAAAATGTTGAAATTGAAAACGTGTAAATTCAGCGTGTAAATTCCTTTACTCGGTGCACGAAAACTACATGTGTGCCACAAATATAAAACTATATTTTTCTACTCTATTTGTTACCCGCTTTTCTTTATTTTTGTTTAGTAGCTTTACACTGTTCTGCTTTAATTTATTTTCTTTTATTTTTAATCTAACTTAGGTGTTTTGTGTTTTATCGTTTTTTTTTACCAACGTGTGAACCACCAATTTCATTCATTATATTACTTACAAAATTATATTCATCATCATTTATTTTACTTCACGTCGGTTTTCTATGAGAGGGTGGTACTACCCCGGGCGAGCCGACCCATTCATGCTGAAAAACCAATAATAGTTTCAGCGTGGCTCGACCACCATTAAAATTATTTTTACTTCAAAAATTTGCGATTTTTTAATTTTTTTTGCGCGTCAATGTTAGAAGGGCTTTTCTAGCTACATAGTCTTCATCTCTCCTCATAACATGCCCTTACCATGCTAACCTATTACTCCTTAACTTCTCTGTTACTGGTGCTATTTTCAAACTTCCTCTGATATATTAATTCCTATACTTACAAAATTATATTAACAATGGAAAAGTTTTCTTTAATCATTACAGAATATCCATCTCATCCAGAAGCGACATTCTGGTTATATCTCGTGGACCCCAACAACATTGAAAGAAGAATGTTGTTCAATACAAACGTTTAATACAATATTAAGTTTATGTGGTTCTACAAACGTGGTCGCTACTCGAGAACTTCACTAACCCAACAGTTATTGGTTTCTCGATAGTTGTAATTAACTTATTGTCACTTCAACTTGCTTGTTCATAGAACTACATCGGTGGCAATTTCACCCAACAAGTAAGTTATATTGTTTGATAGATATAATATAAGTTATAAAACCACAAAAATACAATCTGATGTCATCTATATTGACTGTTATTGAAAAATATTCATATTAATACAAGTTTTACAATAGGGTGAGACGCAAAATTCTTCTAGGATATAAAATCTCGTGTTAAAACAAATTAACTGATAAAAATTAATTATTGAATGTAATTATGAAATGTACACAATCTAGTATGACTAATTAGCGGGTAGATGGCGCTAAAAGTAATTTTATTTATACTTAGTTATATCTCCAATTGCAAAAAGCCTTCACAACAATGTTTCCTGTTTTTTTCTGTTTTTTTGTTGTTCCTTGAATTTATTGCATATTATCAACTTTATCCTGTTTACAACTCTGTGTAGTTTATATACGAGAAGTACGAACCATTAAGCGTATGCCCTTTAAAGCTGACATTAAACAAGAAAAGAAAGGAATTAGAGATAATGCGGTAGGCGAAATTCTCATTACCATTTAAAAGTAAATAAAATGCTGTTTACAACTAATTCAAATAAAGATAACACACACACCTTTTTTTTTTACTTATTGTCACTTCAACTTGCTTGTTCATATAACTATATCGGTGGCAATTTCACCCAACAAGTGAGTTATATTGTTTGATAGATATAACATAAATTATAAAACCACAAAAAAAAAACAGTCTGATGTCATCTACCTTTGTTATTGAAAAAGGTGTACGACGATGGACGAAACGCAAAATTCCTCTAGAATATAGAATCTCGTGTTAAAACAAAAAACTAATAAAATAAAATTATGAAATATCTGAAAAATACACAATCTAGTATGATTGAGGGAAGGCCCTCCCCAAGGGGGAGAGGAGAGGTAACGGAAGGGGATGTGTACCTCCGGCGCTCTCTCTGACCGAACGAAACGCAACAATGCAAGCACTGTTACTTCATGTTTTTTTTTTTTTTTTTTTTTTTTTTTTTTTTTTTTTTTTTTTTTTTTTATCTCTTATCTGCAGACTCTCGGTCCGCACCATTTTTTTGCTAAAGTTTTATTTAATATGTTAAAAATCGTATTTGTGAGCATCTATTGGGTAGTTTTTTTTTTTTTTTTTATATATATATGTATTTATTTAACTGTTATTGACGTTATTGCCTTTATGGCGGTTTCATTTCGGTCCCCTATCGCCATCTTTAAGTTGTAATCCACAATATGCCGCGCCGGAGCGTCCATGGCCCGATGGATGAACCTACTAACCGCGTCATCAGTCACGTCGGTATAGTAGACACAGGTGTGAGTGTGTCTGGATATTGCCACTATAGCATGTGAATTTTATTTATACTTAGTTATATCTCCAATTGCAAAAAGCCTTCACAACAATGTTTCCTGTTTTTTTCTGTTTTTTTGTTGTTCCTTGAATTTATTGCATATTATCAACTTTATCCTGTTTACAACTCTGTGTAGTTTATATACGAGAAGTACGAACCATTAAGCGTATGCCCTTTAAAGCTGACATTAAACAAGAAAAGAAAGGAATTAGAGATAATGCGGTAGGCGAAATTCTCATTACCATTTAAAAGTAAATAAAATGCTGTTTACAACTAATTCAAATAAAGATAACACACACACCTTTTTTTTTTTACCGACAGACCGTGATTGTTGGGGCTGCAAGGGATCGTACAATGCTAATAAACCTTGTAGAGCCGCCCCAACGGTCCGGAAGATCACCGCCGGGCTCCTACCTATAGAGAGGTAGACTGGGTACACACCAGCTGCCTCCCCTCGTCCGCCGGACCTGTGCCATGAGGAGATGGGCCCCCCCGGTCCGTCCGACTACGATGGCGGGTGGTGTCGGGCAAAGCGCCGCCTCCTCCCTCCGGTCCTCCGTTGGCGGAGAGGGTCACTTAAAGGGTCTACCTCGCGGGCCCTCTCCGCCGTCTCCTTCAGCGAGATGACCTCCTCACAGAAGCATCGCCGAAACCACGCTCGGCGGCGGCCATCGCTCCTAAGACTCCCATGTAGAGTCGGTGGCGCCCAGCACTCGGCCCCCCTATATTGGGGAGCAATCGGCCAAGCGCCGCCGCCGCCCCAGCAATTCGCGAGCCCGATCCCCGCGAAATGAGGCTTGAACCGCCAGCGCCCGTCCAGGGTGAGGCCCAGGTACTTCATTTGGGTTCTCACTCTGATCCGGGCGCCCTCCACCATTATGTGGGCCCCACCGAGGCCCATGGAACTTCGAGGTTGTAGAGCCACGCTGAAGCTATTACTGGTTTCAGCATGAATGGGTCGGCTAGTCCGGAGTAGTACCACCCTCTCGTAGAAAACCGACGTGAAGTAACAATGCTTGCAGTGTTGCGTTTCGTTCAGTCAGTGAAAGCGCCGGATAACCCATGTCCCCTCCCCCTCGCACTCGCCCCTTCCCCACTTCCCGACCCCCAAACACGGGGTGGCAACGCACTTGCGACTCTTCTGGTGTTGCAAGTGTTTTTGGACGATGGTGATCACATAACATCAGTTGACTCACCTGTTCGTTTGCCAACTATGATATAAAAAAAAACTACTGAAATATATTCAGAAGAACTCGGTCATAGCACAAGATACTTTAAAATAAAATAATTAGACGCGTTCAAAAGCAGAGGTATTATTTCCTGAAGCAGATCAGTTTGTAACCTATCTAATATGAGTTGCATCTGATTATAATTAGATTGTGATTTCAGTTCCTTGTAAGTATTTTCTTTTAATCGTGTGGTTTTCTACATGAGGTATGATTCGAAACCTTTAATTCACTTGTTCTGTGTAAGATATCTACAATTCACACAGAGCCTCTAAAGTTTATATAATATAGACCTCATTATTAAATCAGTCTCAATGTTTACACAATTTTGGATACTATGATTGAATTTCATTCGATTTCTTCAAACTTGATTAGTTAATACAGTCGATTGCAGATATGATTTAGATTAATTGCAACTTTATGAGCGATGTGGAGCTAGCTTATGTTTGAATAGAGACAAGTTTTACTAAAATTAAATGAATATTTCGTTTTCAAAGATATTTATTCACTAAATTTAGTACAATCAGTAGTTACTGTATTAATATGTTTTATTCTTTTATTAATCAATTTCATAATTGCTACTTATTCATGACACACTATTTGGTACCTATAATATTTGGAATAACTGTGAGCGATCATTTACTTATTTAATTGTAATTTTACCAATACTGTATAGTCCCTACGAAAAAAACATAATTCGATTTATTTATTTATTCCATATATGTCCTTCGCAGTTGACAATGTGTATTAAATAAAGAAAAAAATACAATGTTTTCAATACGCCAATTACGAATTACACAAATTATAACAATTTTTTATTATTAGAGAGTGAACAAAATTACTTTAACGAAAATCTAGGTACAAGTATAGGTGTGTAGGGTGTGAGTGAGTGTGTCTGTGGAGGTGTGTGTATAGAGTTTTGTTTTATAAGTGAGAGTGTATGGTACGGGTAGGTATGTTTGTGAAAGGTGAGCGTATGCAGGCTAGGGTGTTAGTGCAGTATCAGGCAGCGAATTTCTTGAGAAAATCTCAGTTTCAATTTCATCTATGTATAGATTACAGAATATTATAGATATGGCGATAGGACTTTTTCATGGTCCAAGCATCTATAGATGTGTTGCAGTCTCTAGGTTTAGCGTGTTTATCGTCTGAGACCATGTCGCCATTTAACATCAGGTGAGACTGTATTCAAACTTATACGGTCTTATTATAAAAAACAAAAATGAACACGTGTTTAATACATGTTTTACTAAACCGTGTTTAAAATTTGAAACCTTATGGAACACATGTTTAAAGTACTTTATTACAAAAACGTATCCCACCGTGTCCGTGTCTATTGTTATTTAAAATCAAGTAGGACTGTGGTAAAACGCAAAAACAAAATAAAAAAAAGTATATAAAATAATCATACTATTATATTAATACTATAAACTATACTAATACTATAAAATTGGTGGATTTGTTTGTTTATTTCAACGCGCTAATATAAGGAACTACTTGTATAATTTGAAAAATTCTTTCAGTGTTAGCTAATTTCTTGAGGAAGACTATAGGCTATACACCATCACGCTAAGACCAATAGCAAGAACACCAATGAAGAATGTTTCTAAATCGTTTTTTTTTTCTTTTGAGAGCTTCCGCTGCGTGTTAGTTAGCTCAAAGTAACTATTCCATGCAGGCGAAGTCGCGGGCAGATACTAGCAAAAGATAAAAATATTCACACGATAAAGACGTAAACAAAAATCGACGGCGTAATAAAATTCTATTTAAAATAAAAATAAAAACTTTACACAAAAATCGATGAATAAATTTAAACTCATAAAATTAACTTTATATAATTTACCTTCGTAGGAAGTTATCTGTGAACTCATAATAATTTTATTACACGATCTCCAGGCCGTACACATCCATTTAGCTTCCAAGTCACGCCCGAAATTCATGGCGTCGATTTCGCCGTATCCGAACACCTTACGTGCGTTTCACTGCAGAAAACATGGCAGAAATTGTAATGAAAATAATGAAAGCGGTTTTTGTAAGCTTTTGCCGTGCTGTTAATCGAAGGAGTTGATTATTTTATATAACAAAACAATATTCTACTGAAGAATACTTTTTTAAGACATCGTTATGGTCTAGTTTTTCTTTAATGGTAAAAAAAGTTAAGTAACCGGTTCAAATAGACACTGAAGTCCATTATTACTTATAGCTAACTTTACTTAGGGCTACAATCTTAAGACTGAAGTAGAAAATCTTGAGTGCTGTACCTGGTGCACCCGAACATAACAGCACGAGTAAGGTATTTTTATAATATAAACTTCCGATACTTTATTTCTACGCTCTGACCTTCTGATTCTGACTGCAAAGGCTTCGACTGTATTTGAGATCAGCGACAATGACGTATTTTGAAGGATACCAACTTTACAATATTGGTAATATTTGTACTAAACTGTAGAACGCAGTAATTATGCGAGACTGGTCGTTACAAACTCGTCATAGTAGCTCTATTTTGGTTTGTCGCAATGTTGAATTAATTTATTTGAATCCAGCTGCTGAGAAACTTTTAGGCCGGCATTACAGCTTAATTTTGATTTCTTTATATTTGCAATAACAATTATAACAAAATCGAATGGCGGACGAATAACTGGCAACTGATTTTTAAAAAGATACATCTTATCTATATTATAATAAAACTGTAACAAAGCCAAATCTGTGGATTAAATATTTTTTGAAAATTTTGATCGGGGTAGGCTTTGTTGTCGATATAAAATCCAAAAATAAACTTTTTACTATTTTTGTCTCTCTGTCTATCCCTGTGAACACGCATCATGCTGAAAGTACTGAACCGATTTTAACGAAACTTGACATAGTAATAACTAATATTACATTTAGGATAAGTAATATTTACAATATTATTTATTGTCCCATTAAACGCAAGGGGTTCTCCAGAATAACGAAAGAAAAGAAATTAGTTAATGTAACTAGACT
>MU161256.1:0-14956 GCA_015888305.1 Antheraea pernyi | reverse complement strand
GCATGACAGCGGCGACCGGCGATGGATACTGTGTCACTCGGTGGTCGCCATTGTTTTTGGATTGTACTGTGCTTACCATCAGGCACAGTGCAGTCATTTTGCCGTGCTACTATAAAAAAAAAAGATAAAAACTATTCGCCCAGCTTCGCACGTCTATACTTAGTAATAAAAGGAGACCAAATCTTCCTTTTACAATATGAACATGCGATGAAATAAAATGGCTACTAAACATTAATCTGTCAATTCTAACAATACTGTGACAATCTCTCTCCTATTGGCTTCTGCTTCAGTCATTTATTCAATTTTTTAATGTATATTTTTTATCATACATGTTTCACTTTCCCAAATGTTTTTTCAAAGATTTTTTTCATACAAAAGCTGTCGAGACAATTACAAATACAAAAAAAAAGGCGGTCAAAAGGACTGCCGGCAGAAGTGAAAATTTAAAACGGTAAAATAAATGTGATCACTTTTGAATTTTCATATGAACTATAGTGTAGATTTTTTTCATACAAAAGCTGTCGAGACAATTACAAATACAAAAAAAAAGGCGGTCAAAAGGACTGCCGGCAGAAGTGAAAATTTAAAACGGTAAAATAAATGTGATCACTTTTGAATTTTCATATGAACTATAGTGTCATTGACAATGGTTACATTTCAGAATTCGATTATTGAAATTATTAACACTAGTGTAGTTTTCATATTTATTGGTTCTCGGAGCAATAATTATATACTTTTTATTTATTTATTTATGTCAAAATCAAGCAAACAAGTGGGTCACCCTATGGTAATTGATCACCACCGTCCATAGACACTAGCAACATCAGGGGAGTCGCAAGTGCCTTGACAGCCTGTGTTTTTTTTGGGGAAAGGGGAAGGAAGAGGGGGGAGGAGGTGGGTCTCCGGCGCTCTCACTGACCTAACGAAACGCAACAATGCAAGCACTGTTACTTGACGTCGGTGTTACTACCCCGGGCGAGCCGATCCATTCATGCTGAAACTAGTAACGTATGATGAGTTGTAAAATATCAATATTACATGTACACAGGCCCCTATACTACGCGTCGCTAGTCTGCCGCAAGCCGTACAGGCTCAATACAGTCACGCTTACTAGCATGTCATGACGCGGAATCATAAATTTATCTGCTGTTTTTTAGCTGCTCAACGCGCCTTAAGAACTTTCACTTCAAAATAATATATTTGGTAGGGAAAAAACTTATGGGTTCGCATCACCGATGACGTCGACATGCTCGTAACGTATTGTGTGCCAGATATTATATATGCTCGACTGTATTATATACGTGTTCGAATATTTGGATGTATTTGGATTAATGTAGTCTTGACCCAGCCCTCTGGAACTATACTCGTTTTCAATTTGAGAGATACCCGGTGGCCTTTTCTGTACTTCTAACAATTTGTATACAGAATTTCATGAGGGTCGGTTTAGTAGTTAAGACGTGAAACTAAAAAAAACCGTTATTAGAACATAAAACTGTATTGTATTAAAGTAAAAGCATTACGCAGCTTGTACGGCGGTCTTTCACCTCCGCATTTTACATAGCAAATGGATAAAGATTTCGTCTAAGTACACTTTTTACCGAGTTTACTGAAAATTATATTCGCTCAGACGTATGTACGTATTTACTTAAGTGCTTTATTCAATGTACTTTTGCTCGTCACCACAATTTGTAATAGATAAATATCGTATCTATATTAGAAAAGTTTTAGTTCTGCCTATATATGCGTATTTTTTCCAAATTTTGTGATACATTTCAGTTAAGTAAGCGTCGATCACTGTAGACGCGAATGCCTATAAGAAAGGTTTTTTTTTTTGGCCCGAACTTACTACACTATTGACCTAGCAAGGTCTTAACAGCTTTACCAGACTGCACTGAGCCCTTGGTGTGGAAAAAAAAATCGCGATGAAAATGTAGTATGCCGGTATGCCTTTATCTCGAGCCTACCTGACTAGCTTTCGTAGATGCTAGAGTCACGCTGAAGTTATCACTGGTTTCAGCATGAAAGGGTTGGTTCGCCTGGGGTACTACCACCCTCTCGTAGAAAATAGACGTGCAGTGACAGTGCTTGTATTTTTGCGTTTCGTTTGGTCAGTGAAACCACTGGAGGGCCACATCTGCTTACATCCTCTCCCCTCCCCCTCCCCTCAAACACAGGCTGGCAACGCACTTGCGCCTCCCCTGATGTTGCTAGTGTCTATGGACGGTGGTGATGACCGAACAAACAATCAAGCAGAATTTCTCAATTTGAAAAATTACCACCAAGTACATGTAGGTGTATTCGTATTCTAACTGCTGCAGTTGAGAATCCTTTTAGGGGAGGGAGGACACTGCGCGGGTAGCTGCACCGCAACAAAACCGCGGTGCGCTGTCTGCGCGGAAGCTGGCAAGCCGGCGATCCACATTATGGGGGGGGGTGATTGTCGACCCCCCCATGTGCAAGGGAAGCCGCCCCTGCTAAAGGCGGCGAATATGGAGGTAGCTGTCGTGGGATAGTCAATGGACTATATCCACAGCAGCTACCTCCAGAGTAACGCAAACCACTGAGCTGCTGCGCAGGACCTGCTCCTGCAGGCCGTAGCGGAGTGGCAAATTGATGTTGCGATGGTGGTGGACCCGTACCGGGTCTCCGACCAGCCTTACTGGGTTGGAGACACGGACGGCTCTGTGGCAGTATGGTCAGGGGGGGGGGAGAATACCCCTTTCAATCAGGGAGCGGGGCGCTGGATTTGTGGCTGTTGCCTCACGGGGTTTTGCGACCCTCGGCGTATATTTCTCGCCAAACCGGCCCCTCATCGAGTTTGAGTCCTTTTTGGATTCGCTGGGGCCGGTCGTGAGGCGGCTCGAGCCGCTCCCCATCGTTCTAATGGGTGACTTTAACGCCAAGTCAAGGGCATGGGGAGCGGTGACCACGAACCCACGTGGCGAGGCTCTTGAGGAGTGGGCAGCTCAGCATGGGTTGTCCCTCCTCAACCGGGGGAGTGTCTACACGTGCGTGCGACACAACGGGGGGTCTATAGTGGACCTATCGTTTGCTACCCCGTCAGTCGCACGCCGTGTCCGGGGGTGGAGGGTGATGGAGGAGGTGGAGACCTTATCGGATCACCGATATATCAGGTTTGAATATTTATTTATGATTATTATATATATTTTAGCTTTACAACTCTTTTTGTAGTCTTTAGCTTTAGTAGGCTATTTATAGTTTCTATTTGAGCGGTACTACCGTTTAAGTTACTTAAAAATGTAGCGACAAAGTAATATATAAAAATAATTTACAGACCCTAGTTTACAAACCCTTTCCAAACTTAACGGGATTGAGGCCTTGTGACGAAATTAAGGAGGAAAAGACATTAAGGCAGAGTTATAGAATGAAAAATAATAAAGCAGGAACTTCAAGGGGTTTTGGCAAGCAGATGGTTATAATTATAGGATTCGTCATGCGTTGCAAGAAAAGAAACCTGATTAGTTGTAGGAGTCTCTCCCCTCTGACAAAAATCTGTCTGTGGCTTGTATCATTAGTTTATTTCTAAACTGAAATTTTGGTGAGCAGAATCTTTGATTCAGTAGAAAGACGAGACAGCTAACTGATAATAGTGTCCCACTATAATTAAAATGAACTGAAAGTAAGAAATATCAGGATATTCCTTTTTGTATCATATTTTAAAATGTACATATGGAAGTGTAGAAAATATTTTTTATTTCAAACTAGTTTGTTTCGCACAGAGATCAATTGAAATTGGCAATATAAAGGGAGAGGGGAGTGATCGCAATTTGATACAATTCACTATTCATTCCCTTGATGTGTTGCATGAGCATAATATTAAAGTCACCAATATTTGTTAGTCCTGATAAAGATACAAGTCAGAGAGTCGTGGTAATTTGAAGTTCTTAAGATTAGCGATCACATACTCAGCAATATTATCGAACGATTTCATTGTAGACTCCTCCATTAAGCCCAACATATCGAATGGATATGTACGATGATTATCACAAAGCAGTATGTGCTCTAGTCTCTTCGTGCTAAAACAGGGACAATCTTGAAGCAAGTGTTCAAAGTTTCTAGCTGTAGAAAATATTACATTTAATATATGGTATATTTTCAGCCAGGAGTATATGAAATACTCTTGGATAATTAACAATTTAAATGTATACGAAACTTAACAAAACATTCACTTTACCTCTACGAACACCTTACATTTTCACCTTCATCTCGCTCCCTTAGTTTAGAACAACCTTTTATCAAAACAAGTTTACGCCCGTACAAGTTCCGCGCAGGTAATATTACCCGTGAGATTCTAAGTCGTGACCTCGTTTATCGTTTATGAAACCAAACTAGACGTAAATTTGCATATTATTTCTTCTTCAACAGTATACCTTTTTCTTAGGACCTACGTATTGAAAAATGAAATCTTTATAGAATTACCACGATAAAAAGCATTTTATAAAACTCCTCGAGGGTTAAAGTTAAATTTAATATCCAATTTTAAGATTTATGGCCTCCTTTTATATAAATAATCAAGTTTCTACGTTGATGTAATAAAGGTACAAGTTTCTTTATATGAGCTATGAGGACCAGCCTTGAGTATCTGGGCCTCATCCTGGACGGACGCTGGCTGTTCGAGCCCCACTTCAAGGAGCTCGGACCGCGCATAGTCAAGGCGGCAGCGGCGTTCGGACGACTCCTCCCCAACACGGGCGGGCCGGGCGCCGCCTGCCGTCGCCTCTATATGGGGGTCGTCCGGTCCATGGCCGCCTACGGAGCACCGTTGTGGGTCGACGCCCTCAATGCCACAAGTGTCCGTGCGCTGAGAGCCACGCGGCGTACCGTGGCGTTGATGGTGATACAGGGTACGGTGTCCTCGGGGGCGGCCATGGTGCTGGCCGGCTCCCTTCCCTGGGAGCTAGAGGCGCAGGTGCTTGCCACCGCATATCAATATACGGCGGTTAAGAAACGGATGGGGGAGCCTCTAGCTCCCAGAGAAATAGAGGACAAGAGAAGAGGGGTGAAGTGGTGGAAAGGTGGAGGCGGGACCTGGCGGACGCACGGTACGGGCGATACACGATCGACGCCGTCTGCTCGGTCCTGCCGGATTGGTTTAATAGAGGATGGGGCTCCCTGACGTTCCGTCTGGTGCAAGTCCTGATCGGACATGATTGCTTCGGTTGGTACCTGTACCGGATAGCATGCAGGGAGGCGACTGCCGTATTCCATCAGAGCAGCATTGACCCGGACACCCCGCAGCACACTCTGAGTGTGCTGCGTCGGAGGAGCAACGTCGCACTCTGGCTGCGGCGGTAGGGCAAGATCTGTCACTGCCGAGCGTGGTTGCGGCCATGCTCGGCAGTGAGGAAGTGTGGAACGCGATGGCCACCTTCTGTGAGGAATTTGTCTCACAGAAGGAGGTGGCGGAGAGGGTACTTGAGTAAGATCCTCAAAGTGACCCTCTCCGCCAAAGGAGGACAGGCAGCTTGATCGCCTCCTCCCACCGTAGCTGGACCGGGGAGGATGGGTCGGGGGACCCATCTTCCCATTGCACAGGTCCGGCGGACGGAGGAGACGGTGTGTACCCGGCTGTCTCCTAACAAGACGGGGTCCGGCGGCGGCGCTTTCGCTGCTGGGCCAACAGCTGGGGCGGCACGATGAAGTCTATAGAGATCTCGTGCTGCCCCAACTATAGCGGCAGACATACACCGTGGGGTTTTAGTCCGTGTGACTCGGACATAACCCACCCTCTACCCCGGGATGGTGGCGTATCCATAAGGGATTTCCCCACGTTAAAAAAAAATAGATGGATGATAAAGAAATATGTCATAGAAGCCGATATCAATTATTACTAAAATTTCATTTACGCCCAGAGAAACTAGCGGGCAACGATTGGTATCTTTCTTTAAATTGAAACTCATACTTACGGAAACTATAAAACAAAGATTCTCAAAGATGTATGTTTTACCAAGCCAGTGTAGTCCGGTGAAGCTGTAAAGACCTTGCCACGTCAATAGCGTAGTCAGTTGTTTATATAAGAAAATGTCAGAAAGGTTCACGCGGTATAAATAATAATATTTATAAGAAAAAAAGTGTGTGTGTACTTATGTACACGCGTTAGAAGTTATACTTCTTTGGCGTAACAAGAATAAAATCTTTTCACAAATGTTATCTTTCGCCTTATTCTACGTTTGTAGGAAAAACGACACTAACAATAGAAAAAAGGTATTTAATACATTGAAAGTTTTAAACAAAAGTTTTATAAATTAATACAAAAAACATATACAAAGAAACAAAATGTTGACTATAGCTAACTTCAGGGTGTCGATTTTTCGTGACGGTGTGCGCGCGCATCGTAAAAGTTTACTCTGATCATTTTTCCCTAATGCGCCAAAAGAAGTATAACTTCTAAAAATCTAAATATATTTACCTTAAATAATAGACTAGAATCCTAAAATACATTTTGGTATAATAACTCATTCAAGTTTACCTGAAAAATATGTTTCGTACCATTCGCAAATTTACGTCGCAACTGAATTTCTGTTTCTTATGAAAATTTCTTAACAATCGTTTCCATTGTTGTCGCTTATTGATTGCTTCGACGTCTATTATTCTCTGTCAAATAACCTTATATAATAGAGAACACCTCACGGAATCTTCCCATCTGTCTTCTTGCCAACTTCATATCCTCTGTTATTTTAGGCAACACATATTATATAATTTATTTATAGACTTTTTAACAGTAATTTTCGTTTAATATTATTTGAAGGGTAACTGTGTCGTATGTATTATTCTTACTCTATTTTATTCATATTCTTGTGTTATTTTACTCTATATTTTATAATACTGGTGGTGTTTTTTGTATATATCATAGTTTGGTTATTGTGCACAAATGCAGTGGATAGGAAATAATACCAAGGAGCATGGATTCTGACTTGCCACAAAAACTCCCTGGAAAGTACTAAAAATACGGCCACCATCTTATTAGTTCATTGAAAGTATCGCTAGTTGATAATGGCAGTAATAATCTACCAGAAGATTGATTGACGAAAATAAAATAAAGGAAAAGAAAGTTTAATTTATTGTTTGAAATTTTCTTAAATATTTTTTTTATATCACAGGAGGCAAACGAACAAGTGTGTCAGTTAAGTGTTAAGTGATCACCATCTTCCATAGCCACTTGCAACGCCAGGGGAGTCGCAAATGCGTTGCCAGCTTCGATCAACAATAACTATAATAACAGAATAATTATTGTTGATCGAAGGTTGCCAGCCTGTGTTTAGAGGAGGGGGAGCGGGGAGGTGGGCATCCGGCGCTCTCACTGACCGAGCGAAACACAACAATGCAAGCAAGCACTGTTACTTCTCGTCGTTTTTCTATGAGAGGGTGGTACTATACCATATATTTAAAGGTGGCTCTACCACCTTTAAAAATTAAATACGTTTAAAAATTAGTTTTTAAATACTTGTTGTAATTTATGTTTTATTGGCGTAATTATTATATTTTGGTGTATTTAAATCCTTGGTTGTGACAAGATCCTTTTAGAATCCAATGTTCTGATCTCTAAATTTGGCTGATGGATATTTATCAATCTTAAGAGATATTTAATGTATCATGTTAATAGGATTATTATTGTTAATGCTGATTCGGAAAATTGTCCACAAAAATTGTGCCTTTGATATAGCAACGTGTCTTTGCGTAAATATTTTGTTAATTTATTAATTATCTTTATCAATATATGAACTATATATATATTGAATCAAACCTGCTGGCAAGAAATAGTTATAATTACTGATACTATTTCCCCATTCTGAATCATTGTTGGATCATGGTGGTTAGCCAATCCTAGCAATATTTGATTACTGTTGATTACTTTGGCTATTTTTAAGGTGGTCGACGTCTAGGTACAAGACATCAGGTTCTCTCCACGAAGTGGTGTTCTCGAACACATCGTTAGCGCGATGCAGTAGGACCGTTAATATCTTTTATAATTATAACTTAAAAACTTGTATTATTAATACTCGCTTTTATTATAGACATCAATTAAATTAATAAGATGACGTTATACATTTATGACTGTTCCTTTGTTATTGCACCAAGATTAATAATGCCACATGTGATACTTAGAATTGCAATATACTGTTAGAGTTGTATACGTAGGTAAATACACGTTGTACGCACTTGTGTTCACGGGTTCGCAATCAACCGCCAACAATCGACGCTGAAACAAAAGCCAAACGTCTAGAGCGTTTGCTCATCGCTTCACTGAGTTCGGGGCTATGGAAATGTATCTAATTTATTTTGTAAGAATTATACAACTTTATTTTTGTACACATGAAGACGTTATTCTTGTTTGGTGCGAATTTTAATATTGGGCAAACTAGCCACCATTAGAATATCTGAGTTTCATTACCAAATGACTCGCCACAAATTGAACTTCTATCCGAGTCATTCTCGATGATTGGGAGTCGTCTACTGTACGTTTTTTACACGTACGTCACTTTTCTGGAATAAGTTCCCAGCGGTGATGTTTCCGGACCAATATAATTTACAAGCTTTCAAGAATCCAGTCTATTCCTTTTCCAAAGGCCGGCAACGCACCTGTGATCCCCCTCATGCCGCAGGTATCCATTGGCTCTATAAAGTATTTAAAAAAAGATAAAACAAGACTTAAAACATAGTCATGCATGATAAGAAATTAATTGTTATTCCTTCAATAAACTATAGAAAGAGCAATGTTCATTATTCTTGTATAGTGTTGAATCAGAAAAATTGTAATCAGATAGAGAATTGACTGGAATGGTCAATTATTTTGAAGATCCAACAAGCCTTGGTGTAGACCTCTTCTGGATCAGAGACTATGCTTAGGCAAATGTTGTGTTGAATCCATATTTGCAATAGGTAGCGATGATTTGCAAAAGTTGGGATCCGGAGAATTGAAGATTAAGTTTAGTGACGACAGTTGCGGAAGGCTGGACAGAAATCGATAATACAATAGTATATGCAATGTATATACGTTGATTAAAGACTGTAAATAAGGAGTCTTGCAGAAGTAGTTAGTTTTTCGCTATTCTGAAGAATTCTGATTGTTACAACTGGTTTGTGGGTTTTCGTTCTTATTGATGAAACGAAATTCTTCAATAGAAGTGTGTTAAGTGAAAGTATAATATTTGCAATTATCGGTGGATCTTGGCGATCAAGTTACGTTATTTTTTCCTCGCGTATAAACAGCCGCTTGTTTCGTGGCTCAGTTTACCGACTCCTCTCACCACAAAATCGATGAGGTAAATAACAATCAATCACATCGTTGCCTGCAGTTTGAAACATTGTAGCCATCATCCCTCAATATTTATTTTAACACAATAAATCATAAATGAACTTTTCAGAAAGATGGTTTTTTCGCCTTTCCAAATACCATCAATACTGTCAATTTTAATTTCTTTAAGATGGTTTTTTTTTTGCCTTTCCAAGTACCGTAAAAATTGAACTGTCCGTACCATCAATACTGTCAATTTTAATTTCTTTGCGTTTTCGCTAGAAACACTAATAGTTGGGAAAAAAAATTACTCATGTTATATCTTAATGTATAGTTAGTGGTGGTGCTACCAATTTTTTTTTTTCGACCTGACTACGCTATTGACCAAGCAAGGTCGTAACAGCTTCACCGGACTACAAAATTTAATACATTATTACTACACAAAAGATAGTAAATTATCGAAGACTCTGTTATCCTGATATTGATTATACACTGTTATTATTAATGTATATGGCGAAAAAGCCAGTCATAGGGGTTCGCTTCTGCGGGTCGCGTTTGGGGATCAGCCTGTGCATGTCCCGCTTTTTGCAGGCCGGCACGACAGCGGCAACCGGCGATGGGTAGTGTGTCACTAGGTGGTCGTCATTGTTGTTGGATTGTACTGTGCTTACCATCAGGCACAGTACAGTCATTTTGCTGTACTACAATAAAAATACTGACAATGACAACGATTGGCTTGTGTTAAAGCAACGTACAAATTAACAAGCACTCTGCAACCCGCAATAGCTGTTGCAAGTAAATACTTAGCTTCAGCTAAGCTAACTCTCGAAATCAACATGAACAGCGAAACTCATATAATTATCGTGGCGTTTCATTAAATTGCAATCAAATTGTGTAACAGTAAAATAACTGTTAATAGTTTATAATAACAGTTATTATATAACCGTTAAAACATGAGTTACGACCATATTGACAGGCGGCGCCCCCAATACTTGACATTATAGTTCTTTAATGTTATTATTGGCAACAAAACTTTTAGATTATTACTGCCATTATCAAGTAGATAATAATATTACAGATATCTTGTGATAGTTACAATGTTCTAACAAGATGGTGGCTCCCTAGTTAGATCTTTCCAGGGAGTTCTAGTGGCAGCTCAGAATTCACGTTCCGTGGTAATATTTCCCATCTACTTCACTAGTGTAGAATAACCGAACTATATTACCTAAAACATCACCAATACTACAATATATATACTTAAATAATACAAGATTATGAAAGAAATAAAAAATCTAAGCGCTGTGGGAGACAAGAATGCTCAATTTACAGCATCGACGGTAAGTGGCTTGTCTCTCAGTATTTTATAAGTTACACTTTGGAGAGTGTGCACAGGAATTACATGATTTAATTCCACCGTCCCCATTCCATCAGAGGACGACCAGACGCCGTGAGGGTTTCCACCCTTATGTAGTTGATATTCCTGAGATTCGTACGAAGCGATTTGCTTCCACATTTATTATACGTACGGCTAAGGTCTGGAATTCACTCCCAGCGTCTGTCTTCCCGTCATCAAACTACTTGGGAGTGTTCAAGAGTAGAGTGAACAGGCATTTAGCAGGTAAGCGCGATCCATCGTCAGCTTCATCATCACTTACCATCAGGTGAGATCGTGGCTAAGCGCGTATTTGTAAAACATAAAAAAAAAAGTCTACTACATGAGTCCGAAAATCTCCGATATTTAGGTTTTCTAAGTAAAATGCAGTTTATATTTTCGTACCAGTTTCATCTTTAAGTTACTTTAAGAGCATCAAACAACTTAGAAGTGTCTAAGAAAACATTATTTTAAAGCGGCTTACAATAAACTTCTGAAACTTGGTAAAGCCCGGGAATATAACAGCTGACACTGTATTTAACAAACCAACTTGCTAATATTAGATTATTTAAATATTTTATGTACTCCTACAAAGAGTAAATTTTAATATTTTTTTGTTATTTTTGGAACGAAGTTCCTTAACACTGCTTACGGTAGTAGTATACTGGTAGAAATCATCACGTAAGAGAAAGTATGCCCCACCATACGACTGAATCTCTCTCTCTCTCTCTTAGTATTGTATACAAAAATTTGTGTGTACTACGAGTATCGAAATTCAAGCAGACGGGCGCTGCCAGTTTTATAACTTTAATACTAAACTGGTGGAACATTTATTAAATTCTGTTATTTAGTTTTTTAACAAGCTATAATACATTTTTATATTGACATTTCGAAGCGATGAGGGCCAGCTTGATAACTTATTCGGACACAACGTCAATGGACGTAAGTTCCAATCCTTGCAACTGAGGAGCGTCTGATGAAGAAAATATCATCTTGAAACCATAGCATTATGGTAGGGCTTCTTCTAAGTCCGTCTGGCTAGCTACCATTCTCAATTTGGAAACCTATCGCCAAGTAGCTATTGATGCGTTCCGGCAGTTGCACTTGAGAGCTAGTTCATCTTCTAGGTTTAGCATTTTTATCATATATATAATGTTAGCACTCTCTGTACTACTATTGACTACAGCGGGGGTGTTACTAATGACCTCACACGTCATTGGTCCAAAGTTATCTGCCGGTCGTAATTGTACTGAATGCTATAAAAGGCGTGTCTGTCGAGTCATTGGGGGTGAAGTCCGGTGATGCTGTAGAGGCCTCCAAAAAGGCCAATAGCGTAGTCAGTTCGAGAAAAAAAAAATCATTGGGTTATTCTTGCTTGGTCGTCTCTCTGGAAGGTTGTATCGCGTGATTGTTGTTGTATTGCGTGAGTTCTTTCCAATTTACATTGTTATTTGTATTTCTCTGGTTTTTTATGAATTATTGTGTTACTTGAGATTTAATTGTTGATGTGAGTCTTCGTGTTGAGATATGTAATTGTGTTATTTTTTATATAAATCCATTTCTGGTATTCTAATATCGGAAGTGGGATTTATTTTTAAATTCGATTTACTTTTTGGTATCTAATAGTAACATATTAAAAATATCACATAAGGTATTAAAAAAGAGTAATTCTTGTAGTTAATTATTAAATTAGCGTTTTTGTTTTAATTCCTTACTGTTATTTACTTTGAAAAGATGATAAAAAAAAAATATATACAGATTACAAAAAGGGAGAGATAAACTAGAGACATTTGCGTATATGCAGTGTGTTTATTTAAAATTCACTTACTCTAAGAAGCTGACGGTTGGATGAACGAAGTTTATTTGAATATAATTCGATATCGGAAACGTTTGAAATGGAAGTACACACAAACGTACCTCAAGTTTTGGCTCACATAATGGGCAATTGTGTTCACTTATATACGCAAGACGAACCCCGATCCCTACAAAGGCTTTACGAAACTTCGCTTCCCATGTAAATTAGTTTTAATAGAATGCGAGTGTCTATAACCTAACATGTAATATTGTGTGTTGAATTTGTTAACCGTCCTTACAACTTTGTATTGACTAAAATTGTTTTGTGAACGTCTGTTTAAAGTTTGTTTTATTTCTAAACGTATTTGTCGAATTTGCATGTGTTTTATTTGTTTGATTGTTTTGTATTTCTTTTGAGAACATTGTTTTTGTTTCTTTTGAAAACATTGTTTTTGTATTTGTTCGCATAGAATAATTAATGAAGATAAATTCAAGGTGATACATACTTAATTACTAAATATATATTACTTTTTTTAGAATATTAGAGAAATTTAGAAAATACTTAATTTAGATTAATGTTGATAAATATTGTTACTCTGTGTTCGCCATTGTTATACGTATGATGCTATTTTTGTAATAGTTTGGAAACAAAAATTAAATTCACTAAGTTACTAAATTATTTGAAAACAATTTTAAAATACAATACACAAATACAATTTGTAATTTATTTTACACTTAGTGTGCGTTGTGTATTGAAATTTTGACATTTTTTAAAACTTGAAAACAGATTCACATAAAGAACGATTGTAGTGTGTAAGTTACATGATACCTCGCTTACTTTAACTTACTTACTTTATTATTAACTTACTTTATTAACTCTGCCCTCCCAATACATTCTTGATAATTTAATGTATGTCCGGAAAAACTTTGAGAAACTGAATTTAGTTAAAGACCGGCATAATCTAAATACTAGAAACTGTAATAAACTGGTGGTCCCATGTTTCAGACTTAGCAAAACCAGTAATAGTTTTTTAGGTAATAGTGTTAGGTTCTACAATAAAGTCCCAAAGCATGTTACCGATTTGCCGGACTGTAAATTTAAACGCCATGTCAAACGGGTTTTAGTTTCAAAAGGATATTATAGAGTGGATCATTATGTGAATGATAGTGATGTCTGGAATTGACTCCTCTCTGTGCATCCACTAAAAGCATTGTTGTATAATGTATTAGAAATATATGTTAAAAAAAAAATCCCCGATCGAGTTTCTTGCCGATTCTTCTCGATGACTGGGTTGTTTTCCGAACCGGTAGTAGTCTTTGACGTTCATAAGTGCCTTATTAGGGCCTAAACTGAATAAAGTATTTTTGATTTGATTTGACTTAAGCATTCATAGTTCGGCTCGGTAATGTTCGGTTTTAGCCAAGCGGTTAAACCGTCCGCGGTTTATAATGCTCCGCGACTCAGTACACGGCCGCACTATACATTTGTTCTTGCATTCTTAGACGTATACTTTGAATGCTAATTATTTTACTCCGAAGGGTCATACTGTGATGCTAGATAATCTGTAAGCTTCCTCAATAAGTAGATAGTGTAAAGAAATTTACTGGACGTTTTGTTTTTTATTTAGTAGAAATCATTTCTTAACTAATAATAAAGTATAATTATAAAACCCTCGTCCATTTTGAGAATTAACTAACATACTATAGGTCGGTGTGTGTGTACAACAGAGACGATAAGACTTTGGGAAGTAATTTCAATGTTCCCCTATAATTCCTCGGGTAACTGAACTTTGAGAGATACGGAAATTGTTGACGAGAACTATATATATTATATTATATGTTACATATATATTCACTTAGATATTTAATTTACACGTTGATTGTAAACACATACTGTTCATATATAACCATTATAGTTATTGTTATGTACAAAACTATTCTTAATATGTTGTTTTGCTTATTAAAAAAAAGTGTGTGTGTACTTATGTATACGCGGTATACTTCTTTGGCGTAACGATGATAAAAATCTTTTCAAAAATTTTATCTTTCGCCTAATCTACGTTTGTAGAAAAAACGACACTAACAATAGAAAAAGTTGACTATAGCTAACTTCAGGGTGTCAGTTTTTCGTGACGGTGTGCGCGCGCATCGTAAAAATTTACTCTCATCATTTTTCCCTAACGCGCCATAAGAAGTATAACTTCAAAAATTTCAAACTGTTTTTACAAGTTTATATATATCTAACTATTAGTTTTCTGGCCCTTTGTACTAAATAATTTAGCAAACTTTAATAGCGTGTATATAAACCTAACATATTTAATTATGGTGACGAAATTATTTAATTCCATTAAGGATAATGTTTTGCATGTCGCTTTTAACATTTTTAGTTCACTTTGTCACGTAAAATCTGTTATAAATACTGTTACTTTTTATAATTTATGTTCTAGACTGTATTATATTTCTCAATTTTAAATAGTGTGGGTACAATATAATTAGCTATAATAATAAGAGCCAATCCAGATGAGGCGTTTTAC
>MU161255.1:0-48722 GCA_015888305.1 Antheraea pernyi | reverse complement strand
TCGGTTTTTCGTGACGGTGTGCGCGCGCATCGTAATAACTTCAAGGTGTCGGTTTTTCGTGACGGTGTGTGCGCGCATCGTATTAACTTCAGGGTGTCGGTTTTTCGTGACGGTGTGCACGCGCATCGTAAAAATTTACTCTCATCATTTTTCCCTAACACGCCAAAAGAAGTATAAATTCAAAAAGTGTGCAGGCTTTTGTTCGATATATCGCAAGCATTTCCAAGTCAGCTCATAGTGATTAGCCACTTCAACAAACAATGTTAACAACCGGCTTCAATATTATGAGTTGAGTTTAAGTCTGAGTGTGCTGCGTGGGAGGGACAGCGCCGTGTTCTGGCTGCGGCGGTGGGTACAGATTTGTCGCTGCCGAGTGTGGTTTCGGCCATACTTGGCAGTGAGGAGGCGTGGAGAGCGATGGCCTCCTTCTGCGAGGAAGTTATCTCGCGGAAGGAGGCGGCGGAGAGGGTTCGCGAGGATGGGCCGGGGGGCTCATCTCCTCATTGCACGGGTCCGGCGGACGAGTTGCGGCAGCTGGTGTGTACCCAGCCTATCTCCCTATGAGGAAGGAGCCCGGCGGACACCTTCTGACGAGCGGACCGTTGGGGCGGCTATCCAAGGGGACTAGCATAGTTCGATCCCTTGCCGCCCCAACAATACGGTCGGACGGTACACCGTGGGGTTTTAGTCTGTGCGAGTCGGACATAACCCACTCTCTCCCCCGAGAGGGTGGTGTATCCATAAGGGATTTCCCCACGTTAATAAAAAAAAAGGGTACTACCACCTAACACACAGAAACACCGACGTGAAGTAATAATGCTTGTGATAGATTATTTAAAAAAAGTAATAAAAATAATAATTACAATGTAAATATGTGTCAAGACCAAATGAGGTATGTTTTGGTTAAAGTAGAAAGAATTATTATCATTATCTGTTCAGTACTTTCGGCATGCATAGCGGACAAGGATACAAACATTGATTTTCATATACAAAGACTATTATAGCATACACCAAAAGATAAAACTTTCACTATGTTTAATACTTTATTTATGAGTTAGTGACGGTGTTTCATTTTTAAGACACCATGCATTTAAGGGTTAAATGAAATATAACGATCAACATTGCTATAACAAATGTAGGCAAGTAAGGTAAGTTATAGGTACGTAAGCATTTCGCAATAATTGCTAAAATCTACGAATCGTGTTATAAAAATGAAAAGTTTAACAAATGAAATACATTTAAAGTTTAGTTTTTGGTTACGATTTGGTTATATTCGATCAAAATCAAAAATATCCTTTATTCAATTTAGGCCCTGAGAGGGCGCTTATGAACGTCAAAGCTACCAACGGATCGGTAAACAGCCCAGTCATCGAGAAGAACCGGCAAGAAACTCGATCTGGTATATCTCTTCAACTTCTCTGGTCAACATTCGTTATTAGTTTGTAACAGAGGGGCGTCATTTCCAGACGTCACAATCGTTCACATATTGATCCACCCTATAATAGCCTTTAGATATTAAAACCCGATTGACATGGTTCTTGAACTCACTATCCGGCAAATCGTAATGTGTTTTGGGACTTTGTTATAAAATCTAACACTATTACCTAAAAAACTGTTTTTAGACTTAGTGAGTCTTAAGCATGGAATTACCAATTTGTTGTTGTTTCTAGTATTTAAATTATTTTCACTAGATCCAGCATATCTAAGTTTTTGTTAAGAATATATTGGGAGGGCAGAGTTAAAACACCGAATTCTTGTAACTTCAGGTCACGAATTCTTAAGCATGTTGATTATAAGAGGAGAGAAAGGTTTTTTATAATTAAAAATTAAACTTCGACATTATTTAAATACATATAGTTCGAAATAATTATATATTATAGTTAATTTCAAAGATAGGTTATTGTGATGTAGACCAAAACGCCTCATATCATCTGAAAAAGAAATATTATATTTTATTACATTGTGTTACAAAATACGTATATAGTCGGTCGATCAGGGATGCCAATTAACATACTGTAGGTACACTACTTCGCCTTACAGCAACTTCCACATAGAAATGCGTACAGACCAATGACATCTTGCCCTTTTCTGTGACAAACTGTTTAAGTCAAAGCAATTACTATTTACGCAAATTTCCCCAAAATAATTTAGCAACACAAAAATAATAATAACGATCAAATACATCGTTATTTAAGTAATACATCAATTCTATATAATCGTTCGTTTATGTAACGAATTGATGCATTTAAATGGTGGCGCCAGTGTTGTTCCGGTGGCGTTGCAGTCTCGCCTCTCGGGTGTGTCGTAACTGTAGTGGACGTAGCCAATAACAGTTGTTTAAACTAAGAAGAATTCCGTACCTCCTTGTAACTGTATTGATAAGCAATGAAATTGAAAATAACTTCTTTTTTTTCTTTCGCTATGGTCTCTGCCTATTGAGGCAATTTCGCCAATGACAAATACACGCCTTAAACTTAATGCTAAATATTCAGTGTAACAAAGTAGAATAATCTAAAATAACAATATGTGAACATATATAAATCATCAAAGGGGGATAGGTACTGTGTTGTGAGTGCCACAGAGATTATATACAACAATATATTGGAGATATACATACATATACATTGCATAATTATATAACTATAAACATAAATAACATTAAAGTTTAATATTATTACGATAAACGATGTGGGGGATATTAATAGAGAGGATATCATGTAGGGAACATGTACAAAGACGTAGACAAATACTAGTAGACACAACCCACTTCTGGGCATCTTTAAATTAAAAAACCAAGGCATATTGAAAAATATATAAAAAGAGAAATTATTGACACATAATAATCTTTATATATAAATTTTTTCTGTGCGTGTGTATGTCACTGAACTCCTCCTAAACGGCTGGACCGATTTTAATAAAACTTTGTGTGTGTGTTCCAGTGGATCCGAGAATGGTTTAGATTCACAATTGGACCCGGTAGGTGGCGTTGCGGTTGACTTTTAGGATTATTTTTATTATCAAGGCAGGACAACGTCCGCCAGGTCCGCTAGTTTTATATAAATCTTGTATTCCAACATTTGAAATATAATTTATTCCAAAGTAAATATTCCAAATGGAACTATAATGGAGTTATTCCGATATATTCCATAACATCTTCTTTATCTTTTTCTTTAACAACTAAAAGTACAGCCTTGATTAAGTAAAAGAATTTTGTGAAACAATATTTAGAGGTTGAAAATATCATTCATTTACATCAGCCTGTAAGAAAACCACTGCAGTGCCTTTCTTTCAAATCTCTTCTTGAAGGGGTATATGAGCATAATCACCACGCCAGCCCACGACGTATTGGCGGTTTTAAACTCAGAAAAATCCACAGTTTTATATTATATACGGTGATACCACGAGAACATTTCTCAGGTTCAGAGGTCTCTTAGCGATGTTTCCCTTCACCGTCAGCCGATACCGAAAATTTAATTAGGTAAAAGTATGCGAATTTTGAAAAATTCGTTGGTATATGCCGGGGTTCCAACCTGCAGACACCGAATTGAAACTCCACTGGTCAAAACTCTCGACCTAATCTATTAATCAATTAATAATCGGTGATTTAGAACCAACGTTAACTATATTTACTTTACTTACATTAAAATGTCCTATATCTTCAAGGAATTAATATTCTTAACTGCATATTGTTATGGCTCCAACAAATCGATTCCTAAACGGCTGGACCGATTTTAATAAAACTTTGTGTGCGTGTTCCAGTGGATCCGAGAATGGTTTAGATTCACAATTGGACCCGGTAGGTGGCGTTGGAGTTGACTTTTAGGATTTTTTTTATTATCAAGGCAGGACAACGTCCGCCAGGTCCGCTAGTTTTATATAAATCTTGTATTCCAACATTTGAAATATAATTTATTCCAAAGTAAATATTCCAAATGGAACTATAATGGAGTTATTCCGATATATTCCATAACATCTTCTTTATCTTTTTCTTTAACGTTTAAGAGTACAGCCTTGATTAAGTAAAATAATTTTGTGAAACAATATTTAGAGGTTGAAAATATCATTCATTTACATCAGCCTGTAAGAAAACCATTGCAGTGCCTTTCTTTCAAATCTCTTCTTGAAGGGGTATATGAGCATAATCACCACGCCAGCCCACGACGTATTGGCGGTTTTAAACTCAGAAAAATCCACAGTTTTATATTATATACGGTGATACCACGAGAACATTTCTCAGGTTCAGAGGTCTTTTAGCGTAGTTTTCCTTCACCGTCAGCCAATACCAATTTAAATCGGTAAAAGTATGCGAATTTTGAAAAATTCGTTGGTATATGCCGGGGTTCCAACCTGCAAACATCGAATTGAAACTCCACCGGTCAAAACTCTCGACCAATTAATCAATTAATAATCGGTGATTTAGAACCAACGTTAACTATATTTAGTTTACTTACATTAAAATGTCCTACATCTTCAAGGAATTAATATTCTTAACTGCCTATTGTTATGGCTCCAACAAATCGATTGACTCTACAGCACCTGATGTTTCAGCGTAATGGGCGTCATGATCTGCAACAAATATTCCTGCTTGTACATTTTTGTCACCTATACAACGTAATAGTTTATGGGTATCACAAAAAGTTTATAATCTATATATATTACTTCCATAGCCTAATTGTCTTATGGTATTCCGCTGTGAGGGACCGCTGCTGAGGTAGACACCATATTTTTATCACAAAAACGGGTAGTTCGAGCAATATATAATATGGGACCTCGCGAATAATTAAAAACTAAGTTTCAGGAATTCGGTATCTTAACTCTACCCTCCCAATACATTCTTGATAATTTAATGTATATCCGTAAAAACATTGAAAACTGCATTTTGTAACACTGCAAGACTGGCATGATCTAAATAGTAGAAACTGTGACAAACTGATCGTCCCATGTTTCAGACTTAGCAAAACCAGTAATAGTTTTTTAGGTAATAGTGTTAAGTTTTACAACAAAGTCCCAAAACATATTACCGATTTGCCGGAGAGTAAGCTTAAGCGCCATTTGAAACGGGTTTTGGTGTCAAATGGCTATAGAGTGGATCAATATGTGAACGATGGTGATGTCTGGAATTGACTCCTCTCTGTGCATCCATTAAAAACGTTTGTAACGTATAAATAAATAAAGTGTAAAAAAATATTGGAAATATGTATGTTAAAAGATGTACCCGATCGAGTTTCTTGCTGGTTCTTCTCGATGACTGGGTTGTTTCCGAAACTGTGGTAGTTTTGACGTTTATAAGCACCTCATTAGGGCCTAAACCGAATTAAGTATTTTTGATTTGATTTGATTTGAGTTGAGTTGATTTAATTTGAGTTTATTTGATTTGAGTTGATTTGATTTTATTGATTGTTTGTAGCGTTTGGTCGCGGTTTCGCTCGCCTTAATGTAGTTTTGATCTATCGCTGGAGAACAGTACATTTTCTGAATGAAAGGTACTCTATTGCCTTTTCTGTACTCCTGGCAACATGTATACAAAATTTAATGCTGGTCGTTTGAGTAGGTAAGGCATGAAAATGTAACAAACAAACAAACACACTTTCGTATGTATAGTATATCTGTTAGGACTAGTTATGATTTGATGAAAAAACTTTAGGAAAGAGTACAAAAACATAAAACAACCAGCTACATTAAGTTAAATAAAACAAAACATTCATCGTGTTATTACAAAAAAGTTAAATACGTATTCAATACTTTCTTTAAAAAAGTTTGGGTACTTTCGTATTAAATGCACCGCGCTCGCCGAACTTAGATTAGGTTAGACGTGCGAAAAAGGATAACGCGAGCTTGCCGCGGCAGCCATCGGCGAGCGCGGTACCATTAATACGCAAGTACCCAAACTTAACACGGTCATTGTTTAGAGTTACTTTTTTTATATACCTTGTATACTTTAACGTTCAATCATAGACTCACTTGATGGGAAATGACGACGCGATGTGGCCTAAGATGTAGGGATGGCGATCTGAGATCGATTAGTCAAATAATCGATTTTTAGATATAGGAAAATGGATTACTTTAATCGATATTAAACATCGAATCGATCAAGTGAATTGATCTGTGACAGAATGAAATCGTTATTCAATTATTTTTTTCTATTTAGATAAAAATAAAACCATACAATAAATTATATTTTATGAATAAAAAAGCTCTTTAAAATATAATTGAGAGATCGATTTTTGAACAGTCGATCATCTAAACCTCGATGTTATCATGAATCGATTCCACAGACCACGATACGAATGGATTTAAAAATACTAAGATTGTAAACACGGTAAGCCTAGAAGGGACTGGCCTTCAAGTCTGAGTTTGTTTTTTATATCATAGGAGGCAAACGAACATGCGAGTCACCTGACGTTAAATGATCACCACCGTCCATGGACACTTGCAACACCGGGGAGTCGCAAGTGCATTGCCAGCCCGTGTTTGGAGGAGGGGAGATGGGCTTCCGGCGCTCTCCCACGATATACCGACAGACCGTTTTGTGGGGGCGGCAAGGGATCGTTCAAGCTAATCAACCTTGTAGAGCCGCCCCCACGGTCCGCCCAAGGCCGCGGAAGGTGGCCGCCGGGCTCCTACCTATAGAGGGACAGACCGGGTACACACCGGCTGTCCCCCCTAGTCCGCTGGACCTGTGCAATGAGGAGATGGGCCCCCTGGACGTTAAGTGATCACCACCGTCCATGGACACTTGCATCACCCGGGGAGTCGCAAGTGCGTTGCCAGCCTGTGTTTGGAGGAGGGGGAATAGCGAATGGGTGACATGGGAGGGATGAGGGGATAGGGAGGAGGAGAGATGGGCTTCCGGCGCTCTCACTGACCGAACGAAGCGTGCCAATGTAAGCACTATTACTTTACATCGATTTTCTGTGGGTCGTATGGTACTACCTAATATCAAATGGGATGAGAATTATCATCAGCAACATACTTGGAACATTAACCTACTATAAACCAGTCTCAGTGCTCACTAACACTATATAAGAAAGCAATGACAATTTTAAGCTATTCATTATCTAACAAATATGTCTTAAGCTTTTTATTATTTACTTATTAACTTTTTATTATGTTATGTTATATCATATTGTGGATACTGAGATTTGCGCGTTCAACCATACAAACAAAGAAACAAACTCTTCACCTTTATATGTTAGTATAGATAATGCTACTTACCATACATTGAAAGTGCGATCTGAAACAATTAAAGTTGATTATACATTTTTAAACAGCAGGCGATGGTTCCAATTTGGTTGCATATTTTTTAAATGTTTGTTCCCTCAGAACTTTGTCACCTATAAACCGATTTTCGAAAATATAACCTCTCAAAATCGAATAGAAATGTATAATAATTGAGATATTTATATATGAGTTGGTAGCCTACCTAGTCATAAATAAATATCTCAATTATTATATATGTACCTACCTAGTCCTGGTAGCTTACCTACTCATATATAAATATCTCAATTATTATACATTTCTATTCGATTTTGAGAGGTTATATTTTCGAAAATCGGTTTATAGGTGACAAAGTTCTGAGGGAACAAACATTTAAAAAATATGCAACCAAATTGGAACCATCGCCTGCTGTTTAAAAATGTATAATCAACTTTAATTGTTTCTATGGTAACGCCATCTCTTAATTTTTATGTGTATTATTTCCTCTTCCTTATTCCGCATATTTTATCTATACTTTCGCACGCTATTTATTATCTATGTAGTTTATACAACCCCTTCCCTTCCCAAAAAGAACGGAACGCAAATCGCCGCTCGCGCCGCCCTTCTCTCTTCTACGGCTAACGATCCAAGCGCCCGCACGCAATTACGCAAAATCGATAAAAAATAGTGATTTATTGGATTATCTATTTATGAACATTTACCGGGACGACAGTATATATGTTATGTGGTGATTGTGGTGGAACGCAGAACCAGCCCAGAATTGAATCAACAACCCGGTAAGTTCCGTTCAGTAGGTACATATATAATAATTGAGATATTTATTTACGAATAGGTAAGCTACCAGGACTAGGTAGGTACATATATAATAATTGAGATATTTATTTACGAATAGGTAAGCTACCAGGACTAGGTAGGTACATATATAATAATTGAGATATTTATTTACGAATAGGTAAGCTACCAGGACTAGGTAGGTACATATATAATAATTGAGATATTTATTTACGAATAGGTAAGCTACCAGGACTAGGTAGGTACATATATAATAATTGAGATATTTATTTACGAATAGGTAAGCTACCAGGACTAGGTAGGTACATATATAATAATTGAGATATTTATTTACGAATAGGTAAGCTACCAGGACTAGGTAGGTACATATATAATAATTGAGATATTTATTTACGAATAGGTAAGCTACCAGGACTAGGTAGGTACATATATAATAATTGAGATATTTATTTACGAATAGGTAAGCTACCAGGACTAGGTAGGTACATATATAATAATTGAGATATTTATTTACGAATAGGTAAGCTACCAGGACTAGGTAGGTACATATATAATAATTGAGATATTTATTTACGAATAGGTAAGCTACCAGGACTAGGTAGGTACATATATAATAATTGAGATATTTATTTACGAATAGGTAAGCTACCAGGACTAGGTAGGTACATATATAATAATTGAGATATTTATTTACGAATAGGTAAGCTACCAGGACTAGGTAGGTACATATATAATAATTGAGATATTTATTTACGAATAGGTAAGCTACCAGGACTAGGTAGGTACATATATAATAATTGAGATATTTATTTACGAATAGGTAAGCTACCAGGACTAGGTAGGTACATATATAATAATTGAGATATTTATTTACGAATAGGTAAGCTACCAGGACTAGGTAGGTACATATATAATAATTGAGATATTTATTTACGAATAGGTAAGCTACCAGGACTAGGTAGGTACATATATAATAATTGAGATATTTATTTACGAATAGGTAAGCTACCAGGACTAGGTAGGTACATATATAATAATTGAGATATTTATTTACGAATAGGTAAGCTACCAGGACTAGGTAGGTACATATATAATAATTGAGATATTTATTTACGAATAGGTAAGCTACCAGGACTAGGTAGGTACATATATAATAATTGAGATATTTATTTACGAATAGGTAAGCTACCAGGACTAGGTAGGTACATATATAATAATTGAGATATTTATTTACGAATAGGTAAGCTACCAGGACTAGGTAGGTACATATATAATAATTGAGATATTTATTTACGAATAGGTAAGCTACCAGGACTAGGTAGGTACATATATAATAATTGAGATATTTATTTACGAATAGGTAAGCTACCAGGACTAGGTAGGTACATATATAATAATTGAGATATTTATTTACGAATAGGTAAGCTACCAGGACTAGGTAGGTACATATATAATAATTGAGATATTTATTTACGAATAGGTAAGCTACCAGGACTAGGTAGGTACATATATAATAATTGAGATATTTATTTACGAATAGGTAAGCTACCAGGACTAGGTAGGTACATATATAATAATTGAGATATTTATTTACGAATAGGTAAGCTACCAGGACTAGGTAGGTACATATATAATAATTGAGATATTTATTTACGAATAGGTAAGCTACCAGGACTAGGTAGGTACATATATAATAATTGAGATATTTATTTACGAATAGGTAAGCTACCAGGACTAGGTAGGTACATATATAATAATTGAGATATTTATTTACGAATAGGTAAGCTACCAGGACTAGGTAGGTACATATATAATAATTGAGATATTTATTTACGAATAGGTAAGCTACCAGGACTAGGTAGGTACATATATAATAATTGAGATATTTATTTACGAATAGGTAAGCTACCAGGACTAGGTAGGTACATATATAATAATTGAGATATTTATTTACGAATAGGTAAGCTACCAGGACTAGGTAGGTACATATATAATAATTGAGATATTTATTTATGAATAGGTAAGCTACCAGGACTAGGTAGGTACATATATAATAATTGTGATATTTATTTATGAATAGGTAAGCTACCAGGACTAGGTAGGTACATATATAATAATTGTGATATTTATTTATGAATAGGTAAGCTACCAGGACTAGGAAGGTACTTATGTACTATTATCCCTGACTATATAGTCAATCATGTTTTGTTGAATAATTCTAGATTTTTTATTTTATTGGTTTAGTTCTTAAATAATAAAATCATTATTGTATGTTGCAAAACTCATTGATGTCTAAAAAATAATTTTATGAGAAGTAAATCCTATGCTATAATATTGATTTATAAGTACTATATGGACTTTAAATTGTATCCATAATGATGTCTTTTTTGGCTCTATACTGTGTAATGTTGGTGGTGCCTTATGTAATATAGTTTGGTTATTATGCACAAGTGAAATGGATCGGAAATAATACCACGGACCATGGATTCTGACTTGCCACAAAAACTCCCAGGAAAGTTCTAACAAGATGGCCACCATCTTGATAGTTCATTGAAATTATATCAAGAAACTTGTAATATCGATACTCACTTGACAATGGCAGTAATAGTCTAACAGAAGACCGGTTGCCAAAAATAAAATAGAAGAAGTATTAAATAAAGTCACTTTGACCTCTGTTTGTGTGTATCTTCTACGCAAAGGATTTCCATACAGTTTTCATAATTGAAGAATTTCTTCAAAGAAAACAAAACATTTTCACCGCGGTTTGGTTACGTTAACAATTATGTATTCTTATCAATATGTAATGATATAATCACTGAGCCACAGCAACGCGTGGCCGGGTCAGCTAGTAATTAATACTAGTGGGCGTCCAGTGGTCGACATTCGACCATAGTTCACTGATTTTTTTAAGTTTGAATTTTATTAGGTTTAATATCATTGTTGAATGTAGAATGAAAAAGGGTAATTGGAACGTAAGAGTAAAATAATACATACAGTCGAGCATAGCAACCTCCTTCACAACCTTTTTTGAAGTCCTTTATTGACAGATGTCAAAATGTCTTTTTTATTTACATGTGTGTATATGTTGTGTAAAATTGAAGCATTCGTGTGAGTAATGCATATTTTAATTAATTTAATGTACTTCTAATGCATTTTATATAAAATAAATAGCTTTCTGCACTTCTCCTCTATATAAACTTTAACTATGCCAAATTTCACGTTCATCCGTTCGCCCTATTTCGTTAAAAAGTGATACAAAGTTTAGGCTTCACGTATTAATATATATGATACTAATTATTAAGTGTCAAATGTTATTGTAATTTTAATCAAGACGCGACTTATGTATGAGAGAAAATAGATAAGCAAATGCACTAAATACATTCAGATAATTTAATTAGCCACTGTTTTTTTTTCATTAGGTTCCACACGGACGGAGTGGATATAGGTCTCTGCCTCTGTGCACGCGTCCCGTAAAACCTACCAGATAGATTTCGATCGAAGTTTTTTTTTTGTATTTATTTCACAAAACTGGTTACAATAGATGATGATGCGATATAGGTCTCTGCCTCTGTGCACGCGTCCCGTAAAACCTACCAGATAGATTTCGATCGAAGTTTTTTTTTTGTATTTATTTCACAAAACTGGTTACAATAGATGATGATGCAGTGATGTTGTTACTAATGTAACCTACTGGATGTGAAACTAACATGCACAATATATGAGAGCTAGAAATTTATGTAGAATTTAAATATTGAGAGAAAACATGTAAAAAATAAGTTAAAAGTCTAAATACAATACAATTCTTTCCTTATTGAGATTTTATTGAGGCTAAAGAACAATGAAAAATATCAAATTTAGCTTGTATATTGTTGTACATTCGGTAGAGGGGCGAGTGTTGTCCAACGTTTGTCGAGTACTTGGGTAGGAAGAATGTTTTGCGATTCACCAAACGGCTGTTGTTACGTGGTACTAAGATACATATTTGTCCTAATAAAAATGAACTGTCAATATGGCTATTCAGAATCTTAAATAGGAAAGACAAATCCAATATGGTTCTACGGGATTGCAATGTTAGTATATTATAATGAGCTAAACGTGATTGATATGACTGTTAAGAGTTGCATTTGTTACTAATGAACGTGAGATGGTATAAAAAACGTTTTTGTACTTGTTCCATTCTGTTTGAGTGCACCTGGTTAATAAAGTTAAGAAATATAACGATATCTATACAAATCCCAACCCAGAACGTCAGTACACTTATAAGTGATTGAAATAAAAACACGGTAGAAAGTAACGTTAATAATAATTAAATACAACCATACTATTTCACGGTTACAAAACGATAGCATGTTCATATTATGTGCAGTGCCATCTCTTGACAAAAATGACAAACAAATGCATTAACAATATCTTTCTTTTATATAATGTAGATATATTAAAGTTTTAAGAAACTGATAGTTTTGTAAATACTATGTATTTAAAACAATGATGATGAAGTAATAAGTATTACTTAAATTAATTAACTTATTAATATCATTGTTGAATGTAGAATGAAAAAGGGTAATTGGAACGTAAGAGTAAAATAATACATACAGTCGAGCATAGCAACCTCCTTCACAACCTTTTTTGAAGTCCTTTATTGACAGATGTCAAAATGTCTTTTTTATTTACATGTGTGTATATGTTGTGTAAAATTGAAGCATTCGTGTGAGTAATGCATATTTTAATTAATTTAATGTACTTCTAATGCATTTTATATAAAATAAATAGCTTTCTGCACTTCTCCTCTATATAAACTTTAACTATGCCAAATTTCACGTTCATCCGTTCGCCCTATTTCGTTAAAAAGTGATACAAAGTTTAGGCTTCACGTATTAATATATATGATACTAATTATTAAGTGTCAAATGTTATTGTAATTTTAATCAAGACGCGACTTATGTATGAGAGAAAATAGATAAGCAAATGCACTAAATACATTCAGATAATTTAATTAGCCACTGTTTTTTTTTCATTAGGTTCCACACGGACGGAGTGGATATAGGTCTCTGCCTCTGTGCACGCGTCCCGTAAAACCTACCAGATAGATTTCGATCGAAGTTTTTTTTTTGTATTTATTTCACAAAACTGGTTACAATAGATGATGATGCAGTGATGTTGTTACTAATGTAACCTACTGGATGTGAAACTAACATGCACAATATATGAGAGCTAGAAATTTATGTAGAATTTAAATATTGAGAGAAAACATGTAAAAAATAAGTTAAAAGTCTAAATACAATACAATTCTTTCCTTATTGAGATTTTATTGAGGCTAAAGAACAATGAAAAATATCAAATTTAGCTTGTATATTGTTGTACATTCGGTAGAGGGGCGAGTGTTGTCCAACGTTTGTCGAGTACTTGGGTAGGAAGAATGTTTTGCGATTCACCAAACGGCTGTTGTTACGTGGTACTAAGATACATATTTGTCCTAATAAAAATGAACTGTCAATATGGCTATTCAGAATCTTAAATAGGAAAGACAAATCCAATATGGTTCTACGGGATTGCAATGTTAGTATATTATAATGAGCTAAACGTGATTGATATGACTGTTAAGAGTTGCATTTGTTACTAATGAACGTGAGATGGTATAAAAAACGTTTTTGTACTTGTTCCATTCTGTTTGAGTGCACCTGGTTAATAAAGTTAAGAAATATAACGATAGACCGTCTAGTTGGTAGCGTGTTCTGACACCGCGTCGATGGACGTAGCATCTCTGTCAGAGGTTTCGGTGAAGGAAAATATCGTGATAAAACTTATAGCATGGTGGTAAGGTTTTTTCTAAGTCCATCTGGTCGAGTGCTCAGTACGCATGTTGTCTGCATATATTGTATTATTAATGCATATTGGACGACTCTTCACATGCTCGAACAATTTCTGTAAAATAAAAACGGTATCATTGAAGTCAAAATGATAAAAGAAGATACATTTTACGGCCATTTTAGGTAACCTATATAATAGAAACTAAATTATGTGATAGAAGCTAAAATAACATATAGTAGAAAATACTTAAACTGCATGCATCACAGACAAGACATATTAATAAAATAAATAAATTAAACCTATATACAGCTGTTAACTCCATAGTAATACATCAAGTCCGTTAGCTAATTGGTTTAAAAATTGGAATAACACGCTAAAGGCCTGGGTCTAAACCGCCTCATAATAATAAAACGAATTAAGAGAATGTAGAGGACGTAAAAACAAATTTGTTTTTATCACCGTCCAATGATATCTTGAAATGAAAAATTTATTATATTGTTTTTCTCATATTTGTCCAGAATTTCATCAGATGTTAAATGACGATGTGGTCCAAGGTTGTGAACACGCTAAGCCTAGAGGGGGCTGGCTCTCACAAGCGCGTGTGCCGGAACACACCAACAGGTGCTTGGCGACATATCTTCAATTTGAGGGTAGTAGTTAACTAGACGGGTTTAGAAAAAGCCCTACCTCCATGCTATGGTTCTATCACGATGTGTTGCTTCACCGAAACCTCCGACTCACTTGATATGATTCGAACCTACGTCCATAGACGCGGTGGCCGTACACTCTATAAACTAAGCCATCATTGCTTCGACATATCCAAATCAAACATTTAATTCATTTAATATCTGGAACTACCGATACGATTTGAAAAATTATTTCAGTGTTAGATAGCCCATTTATCGAGGAAGTTTATAGGCTATATATCATCACGCTGAGATCAATAGGGGCGGAGCACCTATGAAGAATGTTTCGAAATTGGGTATTTTCTTTTTGAGAGTTTCCGTTGCGTGTTAGTGTCAGCCCAAAGTAATTATTCCACGCGGACGAAGTCGCGGGTAGATGCTAGTGCTATTATAAATGTCTCTGACTAAAAACTGTAATAAATTAATTGTTATATCTTTAAATAAAATATTCAAAACAGCTGAAGTCAAGTACAGTACTGTAAGTTTGAAATGAATATACTGACCGTGTACAATAGCGGTGAGGGCCTGCACGGCGAGGGAGTGCGGCAGCTCCTGCAGGAAGTCGCGGCCCTCGTCGCAGCAGCGCGCCAGCACCGGGTCCAGCGGCAAGCTGCCCAGCAGCGGCACCTTCAGCTCCGAGCACATCTGGCCGGCTCCTCCTGTCGTCGCTGGGAATATCTCGCTGCGACTCTAATCATAATAATCTTGTTAACTCTCGGAGCTCTCTAACTCACTTTTTAAAAACTAATAATCCCTAGTGTCTGGGTTCCAGTCTGGGAAGAACACTAGATAAGTATAATTTTACTAATAAATATGTCATATGAATCAGTATTTGTATTTGGTATATCCTCTCCCTCCTCCTTCCCCTTCCACTCCCCCATCCCCTATACACAGGCTGGCAATGTAGTTACTTCTCCCCTGATGTTGCTAGTATCTATGGTGGTGATCACTTAACATCAGGTGATCCACTTGTTCGTTTGCCACCTTTGATATAAAAAAAATTGTGTTCGATCCTTTTTATGACGTTGAATCTCTCAAACAATCTGTCCTCTATATATCAATATGCAGGGCTTTTATTGTTCGGGTACGCAGTACCCTTAAAATTTAGAAAATATGGAAAATTTGTAACATAAACTGAAAAAAAAAATGAAGGAGTTAGAAAAAAAAAATTAAAAGATATCTATCTTGGTAATCTTCACAAACATTTTTGAATTGTTTTTAATTGGTCAAAGTTATCCAAATACAAAATGTAATCTATCTTTCCGAACAGTTACCGCGTCGCACGGTGGTTTGTCTCTCTAGCAGAGGTCAGACGTAGGGCACTAAAAATATTAAATTCATAATTTTATCAAAAATTAAACGCTATTCGAATACGTAAATTCACTTTTTAAGTTGGACTTATAGTTTAAGAGTAAATTGAATAAAATTGTTTTTCTTTTAATGGTCTGTTAGATATCTGTACCGGTTTTGCAATTGTTTATTAACGCAGATCACTCAGAGCGGTTTTGTATGTTGCTAGATTCAAAGTAACTCTGTTGCCTTAGAGGGCAGCACTTGCGAACGTTTTTAAAGGTGCGTTCACGAAAACTAGTGGACAGATACATTCCTTTTAAACGATAAAGTAATATCAAAAAAGATTTGTGCTAACATATAGATTATTACAGATAACAAAAATACGGAACAGTATCTTGTTATTATATGCCACATTTACCCAAAATAACAAGGTGTACATCTTTGCTCTTTTTGATAACAAAAAGTTATAGATTTACAACTTTCGAAAATTAGCGTGCCCTCAAAAAAGAAATGACAAAAACAGGCCTGTGTATATGTATAATGGAAGTATATTTCTTTGAGGCACAATTACGTTAAAACTACCTACTAAATGTATCGACATAGGAGTAGGAAGCCTCGATGCGAATTTTTTCGTAGATGGTTATAAGATACTTGGATTGCTTACTTTTTTGGTTTCTGTTGACTTTTTGCCATTTTTAATGCCTAACAAAGCAGGCCGGAGTCACCTAGTCTTAGCATACACACCTATATATGCAGGCCAGTATAATAGATAATGATAGCTTACATGATTATTCAGTGCGCGCTGCTATTTCTGTATTGTACTATGTCTAACACCTACATATATATATAAAAACCCTGTTGGCGCGCATTATATACTTAGGTTTCCGCGTAAGGGTCCCTTCCGCCCACCTTCCTTCCTTCCAATCACTTTCACTTACGCCACGATCCTTACCACGGATGCTATGTAAACGATACCTCGCATATTCATACGCAAGAATTGCTAGAGTCACCGATCACTAATATTGTGAAGTTTGGTGTAAAAACCTCATAGACGCAAACAACAATATAGTGCCAGTTGTATATCGCCGCGAGTGAAGTGCATTCAAAATTATTTATAGCAGGGGTAGGCGACGTGATTAGACTCAAGATCTACTGTTAACAAACGAAACCCTGGGCGATCTACCAATTAATACCATACTTCTTGAAACATTAAATGAAAGAGTATAGTTCAGTACACAATGATGTGGCATTTTTTATTTTATTAAGAGGGAAAACATAAAACTGAAAATTATTCTTAGTAACTGCTTATTTTTATTAGTGGGAGCATTGCATCGGAGCATCTTAATTTTTTTTTATTGTAGCAAAAAAATATAATATTTTTATAATCACTTACCACAAAGTATAATGTAATCGCAAATAGAATAGCTCTGATTACGTAAAACATGATGTTATGTGGTGTCATCCTATTACTGGAATTTGTATTAAAAAATTGGGTTTATATATCATTTTCGTTGTTTGAACAAATGCTTTTAGGTAATTTAAATATAATACATGAATATATATAAATTAATTCACACTATTTTTTTATTAACGCAGCACATTGTAGGTGGTAGAGTCACGCTGAAGATATTACTGGTTTCAGCTTGAATGGGTCGGCTCGCCCGCGGTACTACCATCCGACACACAGAAACACCAACGTGAAGTAACAGTGCTTGCATTGTTGCGTTTCGTTCGGTCAGTGAGAGCACCAGACGCCCACCTCTCTCTCTCCCTCCTCCTTCCCCTTCCACTCCCCCATCCCCTATACACAGGCTGGCAATGTAGTTACTTCTCCCCTGATGTTGCTAGTATCTATGGTGGTGATCACTTAACATCAAGTGATCCACTTGTTCGTTTGCCACCTTTGATATAAAAAAAAATTGTGTTCCCTCCTTTTTATGACGTTGAATCTCACAAACAATCTGTCTTCTATGTATATATAAGCAGGGATTTTATTGTTCGGGTACGCAGTACCCTTAAAATTTAGAAAATATGGAAAATTTGTAACATAAATTGAAAAAAAATGAAGGAGTTTGATAAAAAATTAAAAGATATCTATCTTGGTAATGTTCACAAACATTTTTGAATTGTTTTTAATTGGTCAAAGTTATCCAAATACAAAATGTAATCTATCTTTCCGAACAGTAACCGCGTCGCACGGTGGTTTGTCTCTCTAGCAGAGGTCAGACGTAGGGCACTAAAAATATTAAAGTCATAATTTTATCAAAAATTAAACGCTATTCGAATACGGAAATTCACTTTTTTTAGTTGGACTTATAGTTTAAGAGTAAATTGAATAAAATTGTTTTTCTTTTAATGGTCTGTTAGATATCTGTACCGGTTTTGCAATTGTTTATTAACGCAGATCACTCAGAGCGGTTTTGTATGTTGCTAGATTCAAAGTAACTCTGTTGCCTTAGAGGGCAGCACTTGCGAACGTTTTTAAAGGTGCGTTCACGAAAACTAGTGGACAAATACATTCCTTTTAAACGATAAAGTAATATCAAAAAAAGATTTGTGCTAACATATAGATTATTACAGATAACAAAAATACGGAACAGTATCTTGTTATTATATGCCACATTTACCCAAAATAACAAGGTGTGTACATCTTTGCACTTTTTGATAACAAAATGTTATAGATTTACAACTTTCGAAAATTAGCGTGCCCTCAAAAAAGAAATGACAAAAAGGCCTGTGTATGTATAATGAAAATAAACTTCTTTGTGGTACAATTACGTTAAAATTTCTAAGCGTAACGACATACGATTATGACCATTCGATACGTAATTTTTCGTAAATGATTATAGGATACTTAGTTTTTTTGGTTTCTGTTGACTTTTTGCCAGTTTTTAATACCTAACAAAGGCGGCCGGAGTCACCTAGTCTTAGTATACATACCTATATATACAGGCCAGCGTGGTAGCTACAGATAACGATAGCTTAGATGACCATTCAGTGCTCGCTGCTATTTCTGCATTGTACTATGTCTAACACCTACATATATATAAAAACCCTGTTGGCACGCATTATATACTTAGGTTTCCGCGTAAGTGTCCCTTCCGCCCACCTTCCTTCCTTCCAATCACTTTCACTTACGCCACGATCCTTACCGCGGACGCTATGTAAACGATACCTCGCATATTCATACGCAAGAATTGCTAGAGTCACCGATCACTAATATTGTGAAGTTTGGTGTAAAAACCTCATAGACGCAAACAACAATATAGTGCCGATTGTATATCGCCGCGAGTGAAGTGCATTCAAACCCGCATCATCAATATCGGTGAGTCCACAGTCCTTAATTTCCGCAAACCCCCCTAAACCAGCACCTTTACGCATCACACAAACCCAGTGTCATGTTTGTCAACTATGAACTCCGAAAATAATCAGCCGATCCTCATGAAAGTTGGCGTTTTGTATTTGATCCAACTTGAGAGATATGAAAGAATAAATTAATTTTATATCAACTAATGGCCTCAACATTTTTAAATTACAAACTAAGTGATTGTCAATGTTGATTATTGTTATTAATTATAAGTTCCATCAGTCTCGAACAGATGGCGCTTTAAATTAGTTTGGTGATAGAAAACTGTACGACCGACTATTACAAATATCTCATAGATGGCGCCACGTTATAATTTTAACTATATTTTTCAATTAGAATTGAACAAGTAATGTCTGAGCCACAGCAACGCGTGATTAGGGCAGCTAGTTGGGTTATAATATCGTCACTTTACTGTACTACAATTAAAGAATTTTAGAATTATATTTTACAGTTATGCATATTTGGATGGATGAAATGGCGAAAGGTGTCTGGTGTAGCTTGTGACCCACGAATGCCCTTGAAACTCAAAGGGAAGGTGTATAAAACTATTATAAGACCAGTAATGTTATACGCATCTGTGTGCTGGGCGACGAGAGAGACGGGTGAGAGAAAACTACATGTGGCAGAGATGCGAATGTTAAGGTGGATGTGGGGTGTAACTAGAATGGATAAGATTAGGAATGAATATATCAGAGGAAGTTTGAAAATAGCACCAGTAACAGATAAGTTAAGGAGTAATAGGTTAGCATGGTATGGGCATGTTATGAGGAGAGATGAAGACCATGTAACTAGAAAAGCTTTGAGTATGACGGTCCATGGATATAAGAGTAGAGTAAGACCGAAAAATAGATGGATGGATTGTGTGAAAAATGATATGTGTGTAAAAGGTGTGATGACTGAGATGACATCTGATAGGCGAGCGTGGAAAAGAAAAAACATGTTGTGCCGACCCTACTTAGGTGGGATAATGGTAAGAAAATGATGAGTTATGCATATTTCGTAGCATAGCATATACTAGCATTACTGCCTTGTTCAAGCAAAATTTTTTCCCGCGGTTAGGGTACATACATCGCGTGAATGGTTCATGATTACCAAGGCAGTTCTTACGCGAGATTATAAAATTACACTATCACCGTGCTGCTAGCAAGAACTGGGATAGGATCGTGACGCTTTGAGAAAAGCAGTAACTGATACTAGTAAAATATTTCATACAATCTCCCTTAAATACTCCTGTGAAGCAATCTTTAAGGCGGACGTTCTTGAGATCCAGATATAACTTATTTAGATGTAAACATTGCTACCGCAGTCGCTTTTCCCGTACCGCGGGTCGCCCGAGTTATTCATCGACTCTGTGTAAAGGTTTTTTGCAGATGGTCATAGGTTTTTTTTAAATTATAGGTGGCACACGAACTGGCGGGTCACCTGATGGTAAGTGATTACCACCGTTTATAGACACTAGCAACTCAGAGCGGTTTTGTATGTTGCTAGATTCAAAGGTAAACTGTTTTGCCTTAGAGGGCAGCACTTGCGAACGTTTTTAAAGGTGCGTTCACGAAAACTAGTGGACAAATACATTCCTTTTAAACGATAAAGTAATATCAAAAAAAGATTTGTGCTAACATATAGATTATTACAGATAACAAAAATACGGAACAGTATCTTGTTATTATATGCCACATTTACCCAAAATAACAAGGTGTGTACATCTTTGCACTTTTTGATAACAAAATGTTATAGATTTACAACTTTCGAAAATTAGCGTGCCCTCAAAAAAGAAATGACAAAAAGGCCTGTGTATGTATAATGAAAATAAACTTCTTTGTGGTACAATTACGTTAAAATTTCTAAGCGTAACGACATACGATTATGACCATTCGATACGTAATTTTTCGTAAATGATTATAGGATACTTAGTTTTTTTGGTTTCTGTTGACTTTTTGCCAGTTTTTAATACCTAACAAAGGCGGCCGGAGTCACCTAGTCTTAGTATACATACCTATATATACAGGCCAGCGTGGTAGCTACAGATAACGATAGCTTAGATGACCATTCAGTGCTCGCTGCTATTTCTGCATTGTACTATGTCTAACACCTACATATATATAAAAACCCTGTTGGCACGCATTATATACTTAGGTTTCCGCGTAAGTGTCCCTTCCGCCCACCTTCCTTCCTTCCAATCACTTTCACTTACGCCACGATCCTTACCGCGGACGCTATGTAAACGATACCTCGCATATTCATACGCAAGAATTGCTAGAGTCACCGATCACTAATATTGTGAAGTTTGGTGTAAAAACCTCATAGACGCAAACAACAATATAGTGCCGATTGTATATCGCCGCGAGTGAAGTGCATTCAAACCCGCATCATCAATATCGGTGAGTCCACAGTCCTTAATTTCCGCAAACCCCCCTAAACCAGCACCTTTACGCATCACACAAACCCAGTGTCATGTTTGTCAACTATGAACTCCGAAAATAATCAGCCGATCCTCATGAAAGTTGGCGTTTTGTATTTGATCCAACTTGAGAGATATGAAAGAATAAATTAATTTTATATCAACTAATGGCCTCAACATTTTTAAATTACAAACTAAGTGATTGTCAATGTTGATTATTGTTATTAATTATAAGTTCCATCAGTCTCGAACAGATGGCGCTTTAAATTAGTTTGGTGATAGAAAACTGTACGACCGACTATTACAAATATCTCATGGATGGTGTCACGTTATAATTTTGACTATATTTCTCAATTTTAATTGAACATGTAATGTCTGAGCCACAACAACGCGTGACTAGGGCAGCTAGTTGGGTTACAATATCGTCACTTTACTGTACTACAATTAAAGAATTTTAGAATTATATTTTACAGTTATGCATATTTGGATGGATGAAATGGCGAAAGGTGTCTGGTGTAGCTTGTGACCCACGAATGCCCTTGAAACTCAAAGGGAAGGTGTATAAAACTATTATAAGACCAGTAATGTTATATGCATCTGAGTGCTGGGTGACGAGAGAGACGGATGAGAGAAAACTACATGTGGCAGAGATGCGAATGTTAAGGTGGATGTGGGGTGTAACTAGAATGGATAAGATTAGGAATGAATATATCAGAGGAAGTTTGAAAATAGCACCAGTAACAGATAAGTTAAGGAGTAATAGGTTAGCATGGTATGGGCATGTTATGAGGAGAGATGAAGACCATGTAACTAGAAAAGCTTTGAGTATGACGGTCGATGGATATAAGAGTAGAGGAAGACCGAAAAAAGGATGGATGGATTGTGTGAAAAATGATATGTGTGTAAAAGGTGTGTTGACTGAGATGACATCTGATAGGCGAGCGTGGAAAAGGAAAACATGTTGTGCTGACCCTACTTAGGTGGGATAAGGGTACGAAGATGATGAGTTATGCATATTTCGTAGGTAGTTAGCATTACTGCCTTGTTCAAGCAAAAATGTTTCCCACGGTTAGGGTACATACATCGCGTGAATGGTTCATGATTACCAAGGTAGTTCTTACGCGAGATTATAAAATAACACTATCACCGTGCTGCTAGCCAGAACTGTGATAGGATCGTAACGCTTTGAGAAAAGCAGTAACTGATACTAGTAAAATATTTCATACAATCTCCCTTAAATACTCCTGTGAAGCAATCTTTAAGGCGGACGTTCTTGAGATCCAGATATAACTTATTTAGATGTAAACATTGCTACCGCAGTCGCTTTTCCCGTACCGCGGGTCGCCCGAGTTATTCATCGACTCTGTGTAAAGGTTTTTTGCAGATGGTCATAGGTTTTTTTTAAATTATAGGTGGCACACGAACTGGCGGGTCACCTGATGGTAAGTGATTACCACCGTTTATAGACACTAGCAACACCAGGGGAGTCGCCAGTGCGTTGCCAGCCTGTGTTTGGGGGTAGAGGGGTTGGGGAAGTGGGGAGGAGGAGGTCCTCCGGCGCTCTCACTGACCGAACAAAACGCAACAATGCAAGTACTGTCACTTCACGTCGGTTTTCTGTGAGAAGGGGGGAATTCCCCGGACGAGCCGACCCATTTCAGGTTAAAACCAGTAATAGCTTCAGCGTGGCTCTACCATCTATAGTTATTGGTTATTATAAATATAGATAAGACTACTATAATACAAGTTTTAATTACATGTCAAAGTTTTAAATATAACATGTCTTCTGTAGTAAGTTAATTTGAGCGAAAAACGAATAACAAGAGTTCGACCAACTGATTAAATAAACGTTTGTTTGAACTCCTCGTTTAATTCTGAATAATTATTAAAAGCAAACAGTTGGTCGGATTACATTAACATACCTTGAAATTTCAGAATGTAACTGCTAGTTCAAAAAGAACCCAATTGTTGAGAAAATCCTGGCAAGAATTTCGATAGGATTATTATTTGTTATGTACAAATTTTGTTTGCAAAATTTCATGATCGCTTGAGTAGTTACGGTGTGAAAGCTTAACAATCAAATTCACACTAAAATGTTCGCCATCTTGCTCTTTTGTCTCGCTTTGGTTACGTTAGGTTAGACTTGTGAAAATGGATAACGCAAACTTGCCACGGGTGAACGCGGTGCATTTAATACGAAACCTCTTTAAAGCAAGTATTCAATACGTATTTAACTTTTTTGTAATAACACCGATAAAGTATTAAAAGAACTAGTTCCGAATATTTGTAATTCTGAGCGATTAGCGCAACAAACAGACAAACTCACTTACGTATTTGACTTGGAAAGATTTCTGTAAAATTGTGATTGCATAAGAGGTTTATCCTTTTTTTTATTATCAAGGCAGGACAACGTCCGCCAGGTCCGCTAGTATTAGTATAGATATTTTAACAGGATGTAAAAACATTTGTAATATGTATGTAGGTAATAAGAAAAAAATACAGTAACTAAAGTAACTGACTACACTGAAAATAAAACTTATAAAACGTAGGTACCATATAAAATAAGAATTAAAAAAGGATATTTGTAGGTGGTACGTAATAAGAAAATAATACAAACTTAAGTACCTTTTTTTTTAACGTGGGGAAATCCCTTATTTTAGTCCGAGTCGCACGGTGTACCGACAGACCGTTTTGTGGGGGCGGCAAGGGATCGTTCGAGCTAATCAACCTTGTAGAGCCGCCCCCACGGTCCGCCCGTGGGTAGGTGGCCGCCGGGCTCCTACCTATAGACGGACAGACCGGGTACACACTGGCTGCCCCCCCTCGTACGCCGGTCCTGTGCAATGAGGAGATGGGCCCATCCCCTCAGGTCCGGCTAACAAAAAAAATGGAATAGGTAGGTGCTCAAGTGACGAAAACTATTATATTAAATAGAGTAAATCAAAGAAGAATTGAGAAAATTTATTATTATAGTCAAGTGTTAAAAACAACTAATAGGGAAAAAATTAGGAAAGTAAGCAAGTATTCAAGGTGGTGTCTAAACACATGGAAGAATAAAGAAATTCAAGCAGCGCCGCAATTTGTAATAATCGAAGCGACCATTGAGGTCCGCCCGCGTTCGGGTTGCCCACGCGCGGCCCCCTAGATAGAAGAGTTTCAATAGTTAGAAGAGTTTCAATAGTTTCTGATACTAGGATATCGTCAAAAATAATTATTAGGAACCTATAACCTAAATACAAAATTTCATTGAAATAATATAGCTAAATACGAAAAACTTTTATACCTACTAAATTTGCACCCCTCTTTTACCCCCTTAGGGATGAGTTCTAGGCTCCTTTACAATAGTTCTGGAGTTCTTTGCAATATGAGCATAGTTCTGCATAATTAAAGCCATGGCAGCCCATTGAAAATCACACCACGTACTTATAAGTATGCAAAAAAATCAACTTAAGATTTTTCAATAGTTCTAAGGAGTTCTGGGCTCCTTTACAATAGTTCTGGAGTTCTTTTCAATATGAGCAATATGTTAGTGTAATATGTAGTGTAGCAATATATTACACCGTATGAGTATGCAAAAAATCAACTCTTGATATTTGAATAGTTCTAAGGAGTTCTGGGCGCGCGCTATATACACTGCCTAAACCTCAATCAGTGTTAATAAATACTAATGAGTGTTTACATTGAAAAATAATGTTATTTAAGAATTTTTTTTAATTAAAATATTAATAACAAACAGATATTACATTTATATTTATTAATCAACAAAAACAGGAAGAATGAACAAATAATTAAACGAAATACATATTTCACAGCAATACGTTATTTATTTCTTTTATTTAAAAAAAATTGATTAGTTATTATTTTTTGATCGTATGAAAAAAACTTAATATAATCCTGTATCCAGACATAGCCTGTATAACAGATTCTAGCGACTATTTGGACCCAATTGTTAAAACAGTATATATAATCCTGATAATTATTTCATGTCATACAGCAAGTATTTAGCAATTTAGCAATAACACGTAACAAATAAATCCAAATGTTCACAGCATTTGAATAAGATATTAAAATATTTTCTACTATCTAATAAAAATATGTACTTTGGTTACGACATTAAAAAAAGTTAAATACTCGCGTAATAGTTTTCTTTATCATAATGGATTATTTATGATGTTTTTGATTGTTTATGATGTTATATTGGTATAAGAGAGCAAACATATCAAATCGATTATCGAAAAACTTGTTTGTGCCAAATCCATTGATTTCCATTCCATTAGCTTCTGTCATCTTACCTACTCCGCCTGTTTAATATTTCTAAAAAATGTAAAAACTATTATGAACCATCCAAAATGAATAAACCTTTTGGCGTATGCATTCATGTTAAAAATAATTTTAACTATAATATATTAAATGTAACTTTTAAACAAAAGTAAAAATGTATAAATAAATACGCTATATTTATTGTAAAATGAGCTGGCCGCGGGTGGCTTCGTTACGGTAGACATATTTTTCTTGCTTTGTGAAAACTACATTTTTCGTTCGGAATAATTACAATTACCTTACATTTTTTTTTATATTACCGCTTTATCATTACCGGGTAGTGTAACAATATGTATTATAAGCTAAATAGGACTGAAAATTCCTTTATCTGTCAATAAAAGTCATGTCAAAATCGTTTGAGCCATTTCGCCAATATATGCCTGAATAAAGAACGGACTCTTCAATAATATTGATATGTACAGATTAAAGACCTGATTAGTACATATTACTTATACTGTACTGTATTATGTATATATGTAACAGTTAAACAATATGCTTAGTATAATACAAATACAATATAAATACAATTTAATACAATAATACAATTATATAGGTTAGTATAGCATTGTGCGCATATAACTCAATAATTCCTTTATAAATTTCGGTAATTTTTTTTAGATCCTAGATAGTTGGTCTTTATCTAAAAAAATGATCACGATAGCTTCATTTAATATAAAATAATGAATGTTTTAAGAAAATTAGATTTTTATAAGTACTACTACATTCAGCGATTTATGAAGTTGAGCGTGCGGTGTGTTATGCATACGCAGGAGAGAGGAAGTAATAACATATGGATAACATTGTTTACAAATAAATTTTGTAAGCAGAGTATTCTTTGCTTTAAATTTTTTATGTTTTTTACTCTGTACATAAAATAACTAATAAAAAACGCGGACTAAATCGCAGGTATCACTTAGTTATAAAGTATAACAAGATGTTTCTGATATTTATCAAGCTCGCTCCAAAAACTTAGTTATTATTGAAATAGAGTACGGTTTTAAGACGAAAAAATTATTTTTTTTTTAACTTTATTTCTTTTAACCAACATTCGAGAATATTATTTATATTTTTTAATTATGAAAATGTACTCCCATATGTAATAGCCTATTTTTTTCGATCTGTCTACTCTATTGACCTAGCAAGGTAACAGATTAACCAGACTACTTCATAGCCTATGTGAAATAACTATATTATATAAGTATATCATTTATAAAGATCTAATCTTTCGTAGAAATATAGAACATAACTAATAACTTTATACTTCACCAAACACCACATCTTATTAAGTACATCACGACTGTTTACAATTCTCATTGTTAAGAAAGGCGTTGGCGGGCGCTTTAACACAGTACGCAGAATCAACGAGACGGGACAAAACCAACATCCTTCACATTGCCTCACGTATTTATAATCTCACATCGGTTTCCTGGTTTTTGTCGAATTTTATTAAAAGGAATTTAACATTTGCAAGGGATTCTCAGATAAAGTTGAAACAAAAAATATATTTTTTTAACTAAGTTAAAATATTAGGTACTTTATTGTTTTGGAAGTACTTTTTGTTCATAATTAAAACTTAATCTCGAGAATGCATATATAATGTTTTTATTTTAATTTAACAAATGGAATAATTAAACATTCTGGTTGATGCTCATTAATATAACTTGAATATACACTTGTACGGAACAGTCATGGAGTAGAAATCATTGTTAATTATTACAGGAGACGGACTTTGAATGAAATAATTGTAGAAAACTTGTAATGGTCTTGTTTATTGTATTTACGAATATATTTATAATTAGACTGGCGACAATAGAATGATAGAATAAAATAGAATGTGTAGAAATAATCGTCTTTTGTTTTACGTTTGAATTATGAACATTATGTTGCAGCATTCATACCTCCTTTATGTGAAAGGAGTATCGTTAACAATCATATAAAAATAAAAGTTAAATATCTTCTATGGGAGAGTTCTCCTCATCTTCTAAAAGCTTGGTGGAAGAATAGAATCAGTCAAATGCAAAGGTATTTGGTAACGGATAGCTGTTTTACTGTATTGAAGTAATAAAACAAAACGACTTATCTGGTCGAGTCAATAGTTGGAGTCTTCTTATTTACCAAGTAAGCTGTCTCACTCGAAATCACTAAAACCATATAACCGACCAATAAAACGACGTTAGGCAATAATTCTAATTTAACAACACTCTAAAATGAGATGTAATTATCGTCAACAGCGTTTGTAAAAGTTGTTTAGGGCTTTAACGGGCGTTATATTTAAAGCACTATTGTTAGCACAAATAACGAAATCTTCTTTAGCTTTTCGTCCGTTTATAAATTAGTCATTAACGTGTAAGTAAAACGAATCAGCTGTTACTTCTACTCTGTGGTTTAATCCACAACATCCAACTGCCAAACAGAGATCCGTCTCGGCTGAAGCCATGTCGTGACTACTTTACACGGAAATTCGTAGACGAAAGGTATATTGGTAAAAGGCGATCTCATGTTGATTTCTTTGACTAATAAATTAAATAGGATTATTGTAGTTCAGGATGTTTTTTATATTTTGAGTATATATTAAATTGTATGATTACTTGAACTTGGAGACATATTTGACAGTCGAGAGTTTAAATTCGAAAGGACAATTAACACATTTTATATCTTTTTATATCTTTTATATCTATGACTATTTATTAAAAACAAATATCATTATTATTATTACATAGTATAAAATAAAGTCCCCTATCGCGTCTGTCTGTCTGTTCTACTGAACGGATTTTCAAGCGGTTTTCACCAGTGGATAAAGTGATTCATGAGGAACGTTTTGGTATATAATTTGCTAAAGATTTTTTATAATCAGGGCGAGACAACGTCTGCCGGGCCCGCTAGTATTAGATAAATAAATTGCAGAATTACATTTCATGAAATAGTATTATTCTTAAAACGTCATGTACATATATGAGCAGGAGTTTATAACTCATATTAATGTTCGAAATCATCCATAGTAGGTATTAACCGAGAAACTTAAGGCAGAAGCTGAAGTAGAAAAGTTTCGAGACGGGACGAGTCCTGTAACAACACTTTTACCGTAACACCTAGTCGTCTTCTATACATTTATATTATACTAGCTGACCGCCGGGCGGATCGTGGGGGCGGCTCTACAAGGTTGATTAGCTTGTTCGATCCCTTGCCGCCCCCACAAAACGGTCTGTCGGTACACCGTGGGGTTTTAGTCCGTGCGACTCGGACATAACCCACCCTCTCCCCCGGGAGGGTGGCGTATCCATAAGGGATTTCCCCACGTTAAAAAAAAAAAAAAAAGATAGGTCGCGAATTGCATGTATCAGGCAACAGCCCAAGCCGAGGTGTGCCGTGCACCATTGAGTTAGTTGTCAAATAAAATCAGCTGGGTGCCTTAAGCGCTCGCCTTAGTAGTCCGGTGAAGCTGTTAAGACCTAGCTAGGTCAATGGCATAGTCAGTTTGAAAAGAAAAACAAGTTCACACTAACATTTATATTATCTTTATTATTGTGCATATTTTTATTAGAACTATTATAATTATTCCCAATCATTATTAGTGTAGATACAAAGCAGCTTCATTTCCAAATATAAATATCGTTCATTTAAAAACCTTTTCTATATATAAGCCTCATAACATTAAAACTTGCTTTAAATGGAGTTTGAAATTATTGCCAGACATATAGTTAAAGCTGAAGCTATAAAGACCTTGCCAGGTCAATAACGTAGTCTGTTCGAAAAAAAAAAATACCTAAAAAGTTTTACTAAACTTAAAACATAGGATTGTTAATTTTTGATTATATCTAGTATTAGAAACACGTCGGTCTTTTACAAAACGTATCTCATTAAGTTTTTGCTGAAACATATTAAATTGTCAGAGATGTGATTTTTTAAACTTTACTAGCTGACCATGCGGACGTTATCCCGCCCTGATAATACAAATCCTTGGCAAATTATATACCTAAACCATCCCAATGAATCTCTTCACGTACTGGTGAAAACGGCATCAAAATCAGTTTAGTAGTTTTTGAGTTTATCGCGAACAGACAAACAGAGAAAAATTTTTTAACTAATAAATTTAAACAAACATATGTGTTTATATCTCAATGAGTATTATTTATTTGAAAGTTTAAAACTAACACAATAGAGCCAGTATAATAACAATTTATGTTACGCGATATTTTGATTGTCAATGGGTCGGCTGGCGATTATGATTGTTTATTTGATAATTAATTTACTGAGAAAGACGGTGCACCGTTTTATTGATAGACTGTGCGACAAGTGTATCACAGCGTTGACCGTCGCTGCTGAAATTTCGCAGATGTTCCAAAGAATAAAATAAGTTTCTAGTTGCTCATTACCAATACGAATACATAAAGTGTTGTCCTCACAACGAATATTGTAATCGTAAGAATAGGTATTCTTGATAGAGCCACGCTGAAACTATTATTGGTTTCAGCATGAATGGGTCGGCTTGTCCGGGGTAGTACCACCCTCTCACAGAAAACCTACGTGAAGTAGCAGTGCTTGCATTGTTGCGTTTCATTCGGTCAGTGAGAGCGCCGGAGGCCCACCTCCCCTCCCCAACCTTCTCCGCTCCCCCTCCCCTTCCCCCAAAGACAGGCTGGTAACACACTTTCAACTCCCCTAGTGTTGTTAGTGTCTATGGACGGTGGTGATCACTTAACATCAGGTAACCCACAAGTTCGTTTGCCAGTTATGATATAAAAAAAAGACGTGGCAGAGGACTTTGTTTTAAAATATGTAATTATATATTTTATTGTTGGACCATAATCTCATCTATACTAATATTATAAAGAGGTAAAGTTTGTGAGTCAGTGACGTTGTGACGTTGTAGGGGGTCATCTCAGGAACTACTAAACCGATTTTGAAAATTTACCAATAGATAGCCACGTTGTTTGTGAGTATCATAGGTTATATAGCATCATACTAAGACCAATAGGAGCGGAGCAATAATGAAAAAGAGTTTAAAATTGGGGCTTTTTTTCCTTTTGAGAACTTCCGCTGCGTTAAGGCCAATAATAACTATTCCACGCGCACGAAGTCGCACGGGCAGAAGCTATTAACTAATTATATTGTCTATACTAATATTATAAAGAGGTAAATCTTATGAGGCTATAGGGGGTAATATTTGGGGAGTCGGAGAGAAAATGGTCGAACGAAAACGTTACTTGCGAACGCTGTGTTAACGATGAGAGACATATTATTGAGTTCTAGAGAAAAGTTGTAGCTTGGTAGTGCCCATTAGAACCCAAAGAAGTGGGCACGGGTCAGCTAATCTCATGATAAAAGATGATGTGGTCTCAGATGCTAAACCTGTTAGGACTGGCTCTTATGTACAGCTGTCGAGACACACCAAAAGATGCATGGCGACAGATTTTGACGTTGAGGGTGTTATCTAGCCAAGCGAATTTAGAAAAAAGCCTTACTTACCATCAGGCTATGATTTCATCACTGTGTTTATATTTAGCTTGGTAGTGCCCATTAGCATCCAAAGAAGTGGGCACGGGTCAGCTAGTCTCATGATAAAAGACGATGTGGTCTCAGATGATAAACCCGTGAGGACTGGCTCTTATATACAGCTGTCGGGATAAACCAAAAGATGCATGGCGACAGATTTTGACGTTGAGGGTATTAGGTTAGCCAAGCGAATTTAGAAAAAAATCTTACTTACCATCAGGCTATGATTTCATCACGGTGTTTATATTCACATGCATACATTTCTTTTTCTTCTATTTTCTTTTTATAGTAGCACGGCAAAATGACTGCCCTGTGCCTGATGGTAAGCACAATCCAAAAACAATGGCGACCACCGAGTGACACATTATCCATCGCCAGTCGCCGCTGTCATGCCGTCCTGCGAAAAGCTGGATATCCACAGGCTGATCCCGAAATGCGACCCGCAAAAACGAATCACTATGACGGGCTTTTTCGCCATATACATGGTGGTTGCGACCCAGTCGGGCTGTAAAACCATACGCTTTCGCCATTGCCTCGTTCGTTATTCAGCAGGGTGCACCACGTGCAGGTGAGGTTGACTTGGCTGTCTCAAGTCTTAGATGTTATTTGACACCCCTTACATCCCATCCTTCTTTAACTTATATAAAAATATCGACGTTTTCGAATACCAATACTTCATCAAACGACACACTCTGGATAAGTGTAAAAAGGAAAATCCATTATGAAACACATGAATTGCGAGTACTCAATGCGCAAATGTAGCGGGGTGTACAATTAAAATAAACCAGATCACTCATTGTGGCCGGTTTGTGTTTTATTCCTTCCTGACTTAATTACACATTTATTAAACTGTATCAAAGATATTGCATCGTGAATTATCATAAAACTTATAGTAGGGTTAAAATTCGTTGGTACTTTCCTACGTGAGAGAAGAGACTTTGATAACACTCAACATGTGTGATTTTGTAACGATAATTTAATAGAAACAAAAAAAGTGTACACAGCCGTCAATCATGACAGTATTGTTGGGTTGAGAGAATTTTTTCTTAATTTATTTGATTTGAATTGTAAAAAAAATCTATATACGACGTGGAAATTAAGTGTTAGCTGATAATTTTAGTGTATACATTTAAACTTAAAACTGATACTTTCAATATCCACACAAAAGATCAAAAGACATTAGAATGACCATTTATAGATTTTAGGGCTTTAACGGGCGTTATATTTAAAGCCCTATTGTTAGCACCAATAAAGAAATCTTCTTTAGCTTTTCGTCCATTTGTAAATTAGTCATCAACGTGTAAGTAAAACGAATCAGCTGTTATTTCTACTCTGTGGCTTAATCCACATTCAACTGCCAAACAGAGATCCGTCTCGGCTGAAGCCATGTCGTGACTACTTTACACGGAAATTCGTAGACGAAAGGTATATTGGTAAAAGGCGATCTCATGTTGATTTCTTTGACTAATAAATTAAATAGGATTATTGTAGTTCAGGATGTTTTTTATATTTTGAGTATATATTAAATTGTATGATTACTTGAACTTGGAGACATATTTGACAGTCGAGAGTTTAAATTCGAAAGGACAATTAACACATTTTATATCTTTTTATATCTTTTATATCTATGACTATTTATTAAAAACAAATATCATTATTATTATTACATAGTATAAAATAAAGTCCCCTATCGCGTCTGTCTGTCTGTTCTACTGAACGGATTTTCAAGCGGTTTTCACCAGTGGATAAAGTGATTCATGAGGAACGTTTTGGTATATAATTTGCTAAAGATTTTTTTATAACCATGGCGGGACAATGTCTGCCGGGCCCGCTAGTTAATTAATTAATTAATTAACAAACACATTCAGTAAGTTATACTCCAAATATTTTTGATTATATTTGCCGTCTTGTTATCGTTTCCATAGTTTAATTTTTATAAATGAATTCATTTTCAGTTTTTCATTTGTTCTTGTTCTAATTTTTTGTCTGTTTTTCCATTGTTTGTCAACACTAGTGGTCGCCTAGTGGTCGAAATTCTACCATAATTCATTTTTACATTCAATAAAACGAAAGAGAATGATAATTATCTCAGTGGTTTCATAAATTTACTAACGATAAATTATTTATCAATCAATTATTAATGTATATTATTAATATTATTATAACATTAACCTTAAATTGGACCAAATGATTTCAAAGGGCATGTAAGGTATAGTACGTAAGTCATGTCAAAAATATTGAATGTAGGGTAATAAAAACTTTTTAACTTAAAATTAAACCGCCAAAAAAACAGAAAAGCAGAAAATAATAAACCTGTTTTTTATTAACCTTAATAACTATGTTCTTAAACTAATGTAAGTATACCTAAGTAATTTTAGTTTTTGTAAAAAAGTTTTTATTTTATCATTTTTTGTGGCTATAATCTACTTATTACACATTATTACTACATTCTTAATGTATATGTAGTACACAACTCAGAAACTTAATTATAAATCATGCCCTGTTTTCCTAACCTTGGGGTTGTTTTTCTTTATCAAAATGTACATAGGACCAACTTCCGGGTATAAACTTTTCCGATAAAATAAATTTTGAAAATGGGACTACATTGTAAAAAGTGATGCGTGATCATACATTAAAAAAATATATACGCGAGGCAGACCCTCAAAGTGGCCCTCTCCACCATAGGAGGACAGGCAGGAGGAGGTGGCGCTTTGGCCATCTCCTCCCGCTACCGTAGCCGGACCTGAGGGGATGGGCCGGGGTCCCATCTCCTCATTGCACAGGTCTGACGGACGAGGGGGGGCAGCCGGTGTGTACTCGGCTGCCCCCCCTCCTATGGTGCGTCCTTCTATAGGTAGGAGCTCGGCGGCCACCTTCCGCCGGACGGACCGTGGGGGCGGCTCTACAAGGTTGATTAGCTTGAACGATCCCTTGCCGCCCCCACAAAACGGTCTGTCGGTACACCGTGGAGTTTTAGTCTGTGCGAGTCGGACATAACCCACCCTCTCCCCTGGGATGGTGGCGTATCCATAAGGGATTTTCCCACGTTAAAAAAAATGGAGTACAACACTCTAACTATTTCTACAGCAAAGCAGCATGTCATACGTTACTGTGCACTGCTTCCGAACCATAGTTTCACAAAAAATACTGTATTCGGTTTAGGGGTGTAACGGGTGTCGAATAACATAAGAGTTGAGACACCCAAGCCAACCTCACCTGCATGTGGTGTACCCTGCTGAATAACGAACGAGGCAATGGCGAAAGCGGGGTGGTAGGGTTTTACAGCCTGGCTGGGTCGCCACTACCATGTATATGGCGAAAAAGCCCGTCATAGTGATTCGCTTCTGCGGGTCGAGTTTCGGGATCAGCCTGTGCATATCCAGCTTTTCGCAGGCCGACATGACAGCGGCGACCTGCGATGGATAGTGTGTAACTCGGTGGTCGCCATTGTTTTTAAATTGTTGTGCTTCCCATCAAGCATAGTGCAGACATTTTACCGTTCTAAAATAAAAAATAAAGTAATGACCCATTATCAATAGATGTTATAAAACCCTCTTCTCGGTTATTAAAATGTTCTATCAAGTGAAAATTTAGTTACAAAGGGACACTTAAAAATAATTATTAAACCTATTGCTTCGGTTTAATTAATTGTTTCTACGTCGAATCAACACTTTATTATTAAAAAGTTGGTAATTTCTTAGCGAGAGAATGTTTGTCACTTTACAAAGGAAATTAATAAAATGTACACGAAGTTTATATCAGAAATTATAGAGTATATTTTAGTAGTTTTTTACGCGACACGTAATTTTGCTATTATAAAGTTTCACAGAAAATTGCCTTATGTTAAATCTATTCTTATAATAACAGGATAACGAGATGACATTGTACATTAAATATTTTAAAGAAATTTATATATTTTAAATGGAATGTCGAAAGGTGTCTGGTGTAGCTTGTGATCTACGAATGCCCTTGAAACTCAAGGGGAAAGCGTATAAAATTATAAGTAATTATAAGATATTATAAGTGTATTATAAAACCATTCATGTTGTACGCATCCGAGTGCATGACGACGAAAGAGACGGTTGAGAGAAAACTACACGTGGCAGAGATGCGAATGTTAAGGTGGATGTGTGGTGTAACTAGAATGGATAAGATTAGGAAATAATATATCAGAGGAAGTTTCAAAATAGCACCAGTGACAGAGAAGTTGAGGAGTAATAGGCTAGCACGGTATGGGCATATCATGAGGAGAGATGAAGACCATTTAACCAGAAAAACTTTGAGTATGATGGTCGATGGATATAAGAGTAGAGGAAGGCTGAAAAAGGTATGGCTGGATTGTGTGAAAAATGATGTGTGTAAAAGGTGTGAATACTGAGATGACATCTGATAGGCGAGAGCGGAAAAGGAAAACATGTGCCAACTCTAGGTGGGATAAGGGTAAGAAGATGATGAAATATTTTAAAGAAAAACATACTCTGGTGGGGTTTGGAATCAATTACAGAACACATTTCTATGTTTTTTTCACTCAATAATGACTGGACGGATTTTGACGAAATTTGCTATGGTAACAATTTATACACCGGTATAACACATAGAACATGTATTACATAGATATACATATAAAGGTATATGTATATCTTACTTATTCTTGACTTTTTCTAAGTCAGTCTTGCTAGCCACAAACCTCATCGCCCAGCACCTGTTGGTGTATTCTTGCAGCGGATCTTGAGAACCCCGTCTAGGTTTAGCGTGTACAGAATCTTAGACCACAAAGTTATTTAACATCACAGGAAATTGTGATGTCAAACGCTAAAGCCTATTAAGTGTTGAAAAAACAGTGTCGCTGAGCATTAATTAAAAAGCTGTTCAATTGGTTGTTACTAAAACGTTACCACTTACAATAACGGTCTAATATTCCCATAAACTTAGAAAATATTAGGATTTGTCCACCATTACTACGGAAATATGATCCCAAGAAAATGACGTCAAGAGTTAATACCGTTAAAATCCCATTACATTTACTTAAACGCACTAATGGATACCTCTTGGTTAATTAGAATCTGAAGTAATAGTGTCGTGCCGAAGCTCTTGTTGCATTAGTCGTTTATTAATTAGTTCGCAGTCTAAAATCTTTCACTGTAGGAACGTAGAGAGGTTAACAAATGTCCTTGTGGCTAATATATAGCTTAATTGCTTTATGATTCTCGAAGATGTGCCTCTATTATGAATTTTGCGTTATGAATATAAAGCGCCTTGACTTTCCCTATAAGGTGCTTAAGATCAATACTTCCTATAACATGGCAGGATCGAGTTCCAAATTCAGAAGTTTTAAGAAGGAGGGAGCTCCGTGGCATTAAATTGTTGCTTATAAAAGGGCAACTAAGATGATGCGGGTATCTAGTGCGTATGGATGATTCAAGGCTGCTTAAAGCCGTCTTCTATTCGCAGCTGAAACAAGGAAAACGCATTCCTGGTGGTTACTTGTTGCGTTGCAAGGATGTCTTAAAGCACCGTCTAACTGCATGTAATATTCCGTGTGAAGGTTGGAAGAAACTCACGCAACAGAGTGAATGGCGCAGCTCTGTTCATAAGGCAGTTACAAATTTTGAAGAAAAGCGATTACAAGACCTAGATACAAAACGCCTTATAACTGAGTCCTGTCCGCAGCCTTCCTACATCTATACGTACGATACTGACACTGTGCGCCCTGCAAAAACATCTTTAAGACAAAGTTTGGTTTCGCGAGTCATGTATGTGCTCATAACCGGTAGAAATAAGGTTCGCCATTTAAAGACATGTCAAGGAGGCACACATAAATTTGTTGTGAAATTATAACGTGTGTGAGAAAATAATTGTCATAAAAATTTGTGAAATAACTGACCTAAACGATTGAGTTATAGAAGTTAATCTCTCTATGCATTCATGTTTAGATAGATTTTATATTTATATAGGGTTTTGGCCTTTGAGAACTCCTTGTTTCTAACGAATAAATCTATGGAAACGCTATTGTCGTGAGTTCGTAAGCTTGAGTTAAGCTTTTTTTTTAATTCTTAGCGTTCAATACTAGTGATTACTTTTTATACGATTATGATATTTTGTACTCTGTTTTGTATAAATTGTCATATGAGGACTTGCTATGCGACAGTTATTTTAATTTTCTTTTAAGGCGGGCTTATGTTACTTGCGCGCATAGGGAGTGTACCTCTCATTCTCCTGCACATGCTCCCTGGGTGCTGCTAAAGAGTAACATATTTTTGTCAGCTGCACTGTTCCATATAAATTGAATCTCGCAGCGACAATTAATCTAATCAATCGATCGAAGATAATAGAGGTGGGCCTTCGGCAGTCTCACTAACCGAACGAATCGCAACAACGCAAGCACTGTTACATCACGTGGTTGTTTCTGTGGATCTTCATTCATGCTGAAGCCAGTAATGGCTTCAGCGTGGCTCTACCACCTACAAAGTTCACACCTATTTGTAGGATGTTCTTTTTCCTACTTTGGCAATGAATCCACTTTCTTGAAGATTACTACTGCCATTATTGGGTAGATTATTATTACAAAGTACCTTATGATGGTTCCAATGTTCCAATATCTTAGAACTTTCCAGGATGTTTTTGTGATATCTCAGAATTCACGCGTCGTGGTATTTCACATCCACTACAGTTGTGCATTGTTATCAAGCTATATTACATAAACTGCTACCAATATTTTGACAGCGTAGTGTTAAATAATCCAGCCACTGTACGACAAAGTAAGATTATGCAGTAGTTTGGTGAAGCTGTTAAGACCTTGCTAGGTAAATAGAGTAGTCAGTTCAAGAAAAAAGAAAGTAATATTCTGCCAAAAACTCCATATCCGACATATATTCCAACATGCCGCCTGTAAATTTTTTATAGCTAAGCGTTTTTAAACAAAATATTGTATAGAAATAATAATAGAATATTTTTATACCCATGTCTAATAATAGTTTCGTTTGTTTTAAACAATAGTATTTTAAATACTGAACTTTAGAGCCTTTCCTATTTTTTTTTACACATAAATCTTGAATCTTGAAGATGCTAGAAATCATAATACTAGAAATACTTAACCAATTAGGCGTCTCCGTGAGTCCCCACAAAGCCCTCGTTTCTAACTGTCAATTAATTAATTTCATTTCACTAGAATATTAAATTTGAGGTTTTTTTTTATTAATAACATGATACCAAATACTGTATATTTTGCTCATAATATGGCTCAGGAAAAACTTTTTGTTATACGAAAAGGAAAAGTTAGTATGGAATCATCTTAAGACGTTGTAAAGCTCTCGCTGTATATCGTCAGGAATTAATCTGGATTTGGAGACGTGAACCAATTCTTTATATTCTTATGGTGGTACAAGTATCTACATTTTTTGCGGTTTTGTTTCTTACGTCAATTCTGCTAATAAGGAATGTAACCGCGAATTTATTATAATGTTGTACTCGTTTTTATATACATGCTACAGTTTCTGAATTCACATCGCTACTTAACTAACTAACAAACGTTACTTTAAAAGAAATTTCGAAGATAAATAAACCAAAATTAGCAAAAAGTAAATCGAATTTAATAATAAATCCCACTTCCGATATTAGAATACCAGAAATGGATTTATATAAAAAATAACACAACTACATATCTCTACACGAAAACTCACATCAACGCTGCCCGAGCGAGCCGTTGTAGTGTAGCCGCGATGGCTGGGAACCTACGTATCGCCGTTACGGTGCCTAGTAGAGATCTCCGAGATCTCGTGGAAAATGAGTAATTGACCTGCGTAGTCAATACTCGATAGGGAGAAGGAATAAGCGGGGTGAACCTGTGAAGGATTAGCCGCCTGAGGTCTGGGAATTGGCTGGGACGCGGGCTTAGGAGCCCACGGAGCCTGAGGGGGCCCGTTAGGGGCGGGGGGGCGCGCCAGTCGCGGGTATGGATGGTGCCGGTGCACGAGATTTGCTCAGCAGACTCGGGAAAGCCTCTAGAGACATGAGAGGTGGAGGTCGGGTGCGGGCGGGGGCAGCGGCTGTCTTAGACGGCGACGCATGCCTGGGGTAGCGAGGGCGCTTTGTGCGCGGGGCGCGGGGATATCAGCGATAATTCGCGGTATGACCCACGCAGCGGCACAGAACACAGCTCGGAGGGTCGGAGGACTCTTTCGTACGAGAACACTCCTTGGTGGAGTGGTCGCTGAGGCACTTAACGCACCTGGGTTACACGCGACAGTTTCGTGCGAAGGGTCCGTACACTTGTCAGTTATGACACTCTTAGGGTACAGACGTTTTTCGCGACGGCTCGACGATAACGCACGACGGTGATGAAGTCACCGCCCATGGGGGTAGAGTCGAGCTCCATATGGAGCAGGGAGAAGGAGTTCTCAAGAACGAACTTCGGGTTTTTGAGGACTTGCGGTGGAGGAGGAGGAGGAGGAGGTCGCGACAGAACCGGTCGTACTCCGTGAGTAGTTCCGGACACATGTTCGCGGCGAATCGGTGGAAGGCTGCGAGATCGCGCTCTGGCGATATTGACAAGGCCATACCGGAGCCTAAGAAGAAGAGTGGGGTGGGAGTAGACATCAAAAACCTCCCCGCCAGAGGGGCAGGGGGGCGCGCCTTAATTAATTTAACAGACTATCCCGAGTCCGGATCAAAGGGAGCTGTGGGCGATGTGCAATGCCTCACAGGGGACCTACAGTGCCTAGGGGGAAGCCCTAACACTTCTTTCTTCCCTTCAGCTGGCGCGGCGACACGACGACACGAAGAGAAGCACGCTGACGCACCGAAAAGTGCGATTTGCGTACTGACAAGTACGATTTCCTCTGTTCTGAAAAGAACAGGAAACGATCGACGACAGACAAGATAGAAAAAAGAAAACACTAATTCTCGATACGAACAAAGAAAAATGAATTTACACTCGCGTAAAAACACCAACTGACTGATGACGTCACGTAAAAATGTAAACAAATTACGTATCGAGAGCACTTGCGAACGCGCGTCCGGTTGCCACGAACACAACAATCGGACTCCCGATTTTTTTTTTGTTGTACACTCGCTATATAAGGAACGTTGCTGAAAATTTTCATGCCTCTATACCAACTGAATATAGCTGCACTTTCTATGTCATTCAGAGTGTGTTAGATATGCGTAGGTTAGGTTAAATAGAAATTGCCTTCATTTCTTTATTCTAAAATACTATCGCTAACAAAATGGTTTGAACACTTAACATTATTTTTGTACGTTTTAGATGAGACGATTATTCAGTGATAACAATGTCATACATTACCAATTATTTATTTATTAAGTACGGTACGTAATAACTTCCAGCTGAAAATCAGCACTGAGTGGTGTCTCTTATGATACTTTAGCATATCCTGAGCTGCACACCCTCTCAAAGTGTCGTAATGTTGCAGATTTTTATCCACCTTTCTATACTTTGTATCGTATATTGCATTATGAATAAGCGATTTCTTTCTTTCAATGCCTTAATATGATAATTGTACTGATCTTCCTTCCTGTAAAATAAATTTAAAAAATTGTGCCAACAACCTTGTGAATATATTCCAGTATTGCACGTTCCAGGCGTACCAATTATGCGATAATCCAATAAGTTTGAAAGCCGACGTTAGCCCATCTCTATTCAATGATGGCTACGTGACAAGAAACACACTCGCGCCCTTATCGACGACCTCTGAGGAGTCGCGACGGTTTCCACTTTCCAATTTACACTGTGAATTTTAAGTGCCCTCCACGCGTGTTCACATCGCTAGGTGTACTAAATAAATTGACACAGTAGATGTGTCGTTATATTTCAAAATAAGCTAAATCCAATTTAGCCGTTCCTAATATTTTAAGTTATTTTTCAAGATCTTCAAATTTTATACATATAAAATATGAAAATCTGAAAAAAAAACTAAAAACCTTATGAAAAATTTCGACTTCTTTCTCGGTATATAAAAACAGGAAATCTTTAAAAAATTAAACATGTTATATGAACAAATAAAATTTGACTTAGCTCATATTGAAATATAACGACTCATATAACATCCATACATTTTTAAACTTAATAGATTGAATCTTTTTACACATATTACCTGTTATTACACTAATCACGTATAGTGTCGATGCAGTCAGGAAAGCCTGTCCCCGTCTAAATTTAGTGCGTTTACCACTTTAGACCACATCTTCATTCAACATCAAGTAAGATCGTGATCAAACGCTAAAATCTATACAATGTATAAAAACACCAAGTACGCATGCACCTACAATGTTCTATTCTTTATTTTAATATAGGTTCAACACAAATTAAATCGGATTGCCGGGAGTCGTGATCTTTTTTCGATTCTTCCTGAGTCGTCTTTATCGACTATTATCGATTCTAAACGGTCATCTGCACTAGGCATAAGATAACATGAACGCTTCATAATTGTTGTCGCAATATGCCTACCAGAAAACAAAAGAAATTCCTAAAGATTTTGTCATAAGATGGTGTGGTGCTTGTAAACAAAATGCAATAGTATTTTCCAAGTACGTAGGATACTTGTACGTTTGGTCGAAGTAATCACCCATGCAATCAATGCATCTTTGCCAACGCAGTGGCAGTTTATTGATGCCCTTCTTAAAGAAATCAGCTGGACGGGAGGCAACAAATTCTTCAAAGGCATTTTGTACTGCCTCTCGAGTATTGAATTTTTTTCTCGCCAAGGACTTATCCAAATTCTAGAATAAGTAGTAGTCTGTAGGTGCAACGTCTGGTGAGTAGGGCGGATGACGGAGAACTTCCAACCCCAGTTCTTGCAACTTAACACTAATATTAAGTGGTTACCGGCCTATGGCTATGTATAATCATATTCTAGACCAGACATAATAGGCTACTCTTGAAAACAGGGTTATATTAATATCTCGTATGATAGTGTGTGTGGTCAAATTTACCTTTAGAATACACACGCGAAAACGTAGTACGTGTGCAATCAAACCTTGCATATATTCTACAACCCTAAGCATTTACATTCAGTCTTCTTCTTCTTACCCTTATCCCATATAAGTAGGGTCGGTACAACATGTTTCTCATGTTGTGGTATATGATTTGGCTTAATTTTTAAGATCGGCCTCCTGCCTGACATCAACCCTCCTTGGGATTATTTTGTATTTTGAGTATTTTTACAGCATTAGCATTTACATTCAGTATTAAGTGCATTTACTTTTTTGATTTGTTGTATTTCTGACGCATTTTGTAAGTGGTAGAGCCACGCTGAAGCTATTACTTGTTTCAGCATGAATGGGTCGGCTCGCCCGGGATACTACCACCCTCTCCCATCTCCCCTTCCTTCTGCCCTCTCTCGTCCCCCTCCCCTTATCCCCAAACACAGGCTGGCAACGCACTTGTGACTCCCCTGGTGTTGCTAGTGTCTATGGACGGTGGTGATCACTTAACATCAGGTGACCTGCCTTTTCGTTTGCCTCCTATAATATATATTAAAAAACGTATCCACTGTAAATAAACTATCATTGAGTCTGACAGCTCCCTGCAGGGAGCCGAGGTACGCCTCGAACTCACTCAGGGGCTTGTTAGGGGAGAAGTACGCCCCCACAATGGCGTACTCTCCCCAGACGGCTGTCACGAACCCGTCCCCACTTTCTCTAGTCACCAAGGACGAACCTCGACCGGCCACGATCGCCACGGAGCCAGCCCGATCCCCAGCCCACTGCGGCTGGGAGGGAACATAGTACGGCTCCGCGGCGACCGCTAGCCCGATACCCCACTCCACCGCTGACTGCACGAACAAATCCTGTGCAGCGGCGGAGTGGTTCAGGTTCGCCTGGAGGAAGTTGCAAATGGTGTGCTCCATCACTGGTCCATAGCAACTTCCTCCTGCCTGGCGGTGACTGCCTTCGGGCCTGTTCCCACTGCTGGGAAGTCCCTACCCTTCGTGGTGGGGGGCCGACAGTTGCGGCTCCCCATTACATGCCCCGAGGGCCTCCCCGCATCCGCGCATACGGCGCAGCGAGCCACCTCCGCCTTGCACTCGGCCGTTTTATGGCCCGCCGCGCCGCAACGGTAGCAACCGTCACCCCTGCTGGACGAGGAAGGGCACAGGGGGCGGGTGTGCCCCAAGCCCATACACTTATAGCAGCGCATGGGCTTCTCGTCCAGCAGCTGCACGCGCACAACGCTCCACCCGACCAGGAGCTTGCCAGCCTGCACAAGCTCCCTAGCCGCCGCCGCGGGGAGCGTCATGAGTCAAGCTACGACCAGCCGATAACTTTCGACCAATGGCGTGTCAAGTCATTAGTAACATCCCCGCTGTAGTCAATAGTAGTACGAAGAGTGCTAACATTATAAATAACACTTTGTCTTAATTAAAAAAAATTACAATCCAATTACAACATATTACCTTTTTTATATTTTTTAAGTCGCTGCCAAATGTCTTTTTACTTATTCATTTATTAAAGAGTATTTCATACTTTCGCTTTTTAACTGTCATAAAATTCAAACTGGCGCCGACTTTAAATTGAATATATAAGTAAACATTCCCTGAAAAACAAGCATCTAACAATAGAAATCCCCGGCCAAATAGGACCAGCAGTTTTTGAGAAAGGATATGTACACATACATACAAGTCGAATATATAACCTCCTTTTTTGAAGTCCGTTTATATAAATTCATAGGTTATAGGCATTGCAAAATATTTATATAAAAATCCTTTCTTTTAACTGTTAGTTTATCCTGTAACAATTTTGGGCGTTTTCATCTTTTTACCGGCAATAATAATCACGAATCAGTCTTCTCTATTTATTCATCATTCTGATAATTAAATAGTACCTTCATTTTGCACTGAGACCATGTCTCTTATTCATTTTGAACTATTAGACCTATCAAGCCATAATTCATTATTAAATGAACAATTTTAATAAGAAGCCTGTGGTTAAAGTAAGAACGTAAATATTTCTCGATTCCCTTTTTACTTAACCCAATCGCTCTGAATATAATATTTACATAAAGTTCATCTGGCAGAATACCAGCAAACACACGCTGATTCTCTCAGAAATATTACCCATTATTTGTATAAATTAGTTTAGCAGATTTTCTCTCTTCAGATAATCTTCGGAAATATGGAGGCATAAAATTGTAGATATAAATTATTATATATGTGCCATACCGTATTTGATAATATTTTACTTGGATGGACTCGTTTATTTTCCTTCTATGTTATAGATCAAATCAAATCAAATCAAAAATAATTGATTCAGTTTAGGCCCTAATAAGGCGTTTATGAACGTCAAAACTACCACCGGTTCGGAAAACAACCCAGTCATCGAGAAGAACCGGCAAGAAACTCGATCGGGTACACCTTTTTAACATTTTAGTGGATGCACAGAGAGGAGTCAATTCCAGACGTCACCATCGTTCACGTATTGATCCACTCTATAGTAGTCCTTTGACACTAAAACCCGCTTGAAATGGTGCTTAAATTTACAGTCCGGCAAATCGGTAATATGTTTTGGGACTTTATTGTAAAACCTAACACTATTACCTAAGAAACTATTACTAGTTTTGCTAAGTCTGCAACATGAGACGATAGAGTAGCATTCAGCTATGTAGTTAACACTAATATTAAGTGGTTACCGGCCTATGGCTATGTATAATCATATTCTAGACCAGACATAATAGGCTACTCTTGAAAACAGGGTTATATTAATATCTCGTATGATAGTGTGTGTGGTCAAATTTACCTTTAGAATACACACGCGAAAACGTAGTACGTGTGCAATCAAACCTTGCATATATTCTACAACCCTAAGCATTTACATTCAGTCTTCTTCTTCTTACCCTTATCCCATATAAGTAGGGTCGGTACAACATGTTTCTCATGTTGTGGTATATGATTTGGCTTAATTTTTAAGATCGGCCTCCTGCCTGACATCAACCCTCCTTGGGATTATTTTGTATTTTGAGTATTTTTACAGCATTAGCATTTACATTCAGTATTAAGTGCATTTACTTTTTTGATTTGTTGTATTTCTGACGCATTTTGTAAGTGGTAGAGCCACGCTGAAGCTATTACTTGTTTCAGCATGAATGGGTCGGCTCGCCCGGGATACTACCACCCTCTCCCATCTCCCCTTCCTTCTGCCCTCTCTCGTCCCCCTCCCCTTATCCCCAAACACAGGCTGGCAACGCACTTGTGACTCCCCTGGTGTTGCTAGTGTCTATGGACGGTGGTGATCACTTAACATCAGGTGACCTGCCTTTTCGTTTGCCTCCTATAATATATATTAAAAAACGTATCCACTGTAAATAAACTATCATTGAAATATAAATAAATATTACTTAATTTAATACTAGTTTTTGTTTCTGTAAAATTATATCTAGGAAAATTTAAGGCTAGAAATAAATACAACTATATAAAATTTTGGGCATAATAATGGCTATACGTGAAAATCCACTTTTCCACAGTAATAACTCTTCAACAAGCCACTTAATCCTATCTCCATTATGACAATTTGCCCGACTAATTTGAGTGGATTCGTCGAAAACACAAGCTCTGAAATAAATGGCGAACCATTATAATTCGCCGAGTTACAATCCTGGATAGAGTAACCTGTGACCGTTGTGAAAAGCTTAGTTCACACAGCGATGTATTGTAATAAACTTCACGTTACTTATTTTAAATAATAAAAGTATGAACCTGCAATTGGCCCATTTTTTTTTATATCATAGGAGGCAAACCAACAGGCGGTTCACCTGATGTTAAGTGATCACCACAGCCCATAGACACTTGCGACACCAGGTGAGTAACATGTCCGATGCAAGCCTGCGTTTGAGGAAGAGGGATTGGGAGAGGTGGAAGGGGAGAGGTGGTAGGCTTCCGGCGCTCTCACTGACCGAACGAAGCGCAATGATGCCAGCACTGTTACTTGATGTCGGTATTTCTGTGAGAGGGTGGTATTACCCCGGGCGAGCCGACTCATTCATGCTGAAACCAGCAATAGCTTCAGCGTGGCTCTACCACTTCTAAATTAATTGTATAAACATTTTAAATTTCAGTGATAGGTCGGTTGGTTTACTCGAACCTTCCATCAATTTCGTAGTATCCTTGTACCCTTTGGCATCAATCAATAAACTGTAAACTATCAGTGATTTAATTTGAAAACAGAGAGACACTGAGGTCAAAACTATATTTCATTGATATTTTATTACAACTTTAAGTGGCTCGGAAATAAATCTAATTTCGGTGTTGAATTATTGATTGTTTATTTTATGAAATGACGACTGGTCTGTATCGTCGAATCGTAATGTAATTGGGAGAGAGTTTGTAGCGTTTCATGGCCTGTTAAAATTGACTGAGACGTGTTTATTACGGAATAATTCGTTTTTTTTTTTAATTTTCAAAACATCACAACGTCTGCCGAGATTGCTAAAAGCCTAACTAAATAAATAAATGCGAGCGTGCCTTTGTTAGTTTGTTAGGCTTTTATACCTTAACTACTGAACTAACCATCGTGAAGTTTTGCATATACGTTCTCAGGAGTGCAGTGAGGAACATAGGGTACGGTCTATCCTGAAAAACAGTACTGCCCCCAGGGGAAAGGCCAAATCTACACTAACACGTGTAAAGTCGCGAGCAATAGCTAGTACTATATAACTCAACGTTTATACCCTACAGAATAATGTTTACGCTCAAACTCAATATATTAACTACTCAAAATGTGACAGGTCAGTCGACTCTACCCTTGTCGGTCAGTTTTAATTGAGGCGAAAACTTCAAGCCTTTGCTATGATAATGCGAAATTTTGATTTGCATTTCCTGCGAAACTGGTTTGGTTAATGGATAAATCGATCTATTATCATACATAACTTGACAGTGTATAGTGACTCTTTCTGTATAAAAGCTTTGAATTAGCAAATAGAATTATTAATAAGGGAAAATAAAAAAACTGAAAAACACTGAAATATTCATTTGTTTAATAATTTTAGTCAATTTAGTTATAGAATTCAAGGCGATGATAGCATTGTGGTTAGCAACTTCGGACACCACGTCAATCGACCTAGGGTTCGAATCCATAGAATGAGTTTTCGATGAAGGGCAACGTTATGATGAAAATATGATGATAGGGTTTTTCTAAGTCCACCTTGCTAACTACCATCCACATGTTGAAAATCTGTCGCCAAGCAACTATGGGAATGTTTCGGCAGTTGTACTCGAGAGCCAGTCTCTCCATGCTTAACGTGTTTAACATGGCATGAGACCACAATCTCACCTCTTATCTTTTTTTTATATATCATAGGAGCCAAACGAACGGGGTCGCTTGATATTACGTGATCACCACCGTCCATAGACATTTGCAACACCAGAAGAGTCGCAAGTGCGTTGCCACCCTGTGTTTGGGGAAAGGCAGTGGGAAAGGGGGAGAAGGAAGGTGGGCCTCCGGCGCTCTCACTGACCGAACGAAACGCAACAGTGCAAGCACTGTTACTTCACGTCGGTTTTCTGCGAGAGGGTGTTACTACCCTGGGCAAGCCGTCCCATTCGTGCTGAAACCAGTAATGGCTTCAGTTCAGTTATCTCTACCCACCTAGCCAAGCCTTGAACTAGGATTGGATAGGATTTATAGCCATAAATGCTAGTTAACTTCTCAAGCATTGGTTCAATCCCTCAGATGTGGTCAAGGTTTTTTTTTGAAGTGATAACTTCTTTAGGTGCGCTGATCACTTTTGTGGGTAAACAACAATCATCGAACTCGTGTCATCGTCACCGTACGCTTTCCGTGACTTATATGTATACTTTGTATATATGTGTACATTTTGGTTTAACAAAAGGCTAGTATTCATTAAAATTGAATATTACTTAAAATGGAATGAGTACTGGAATACTTTACAGAGAGATACTGATTATTTCGACTGGTCGAAGGTTCAAAATTTGAGGATGGAGGTATTGAGACTTTAAAAAAAGGGAATAAGGATTTCTTTCGAGTTGCAAAAGTTTTCGACTTATTGCGGTTCTATTTACAGAGGTTCTATCGTATAAACTCAATGCTGTCAGTAATATTGATCGTAACAAAACATATTACAATTTTCCAATACTAATTATGACCAAACTTGGTGGAATTAAACCAAAACCATATTTCGGATTGCCCGGTGTAATGGAAGCTTTAGTGTATGGTTATAATTTCAGCGATTAAGTAACCGTATTCTCTCTGTATTTTAAACTGGGTTAGAGCTGAGACCGAGTTACAGCGGATAAAAATAATAAATAGTCAAAATTCGATCAAATTTATTTCACTGTAATTACGGTTTCTTTTAATAGAGTGTACAAATATTGTAGAC